>OZ007568.1:78891952-78961952 GCA_963931925.1 Onchidella celtica
ACGTGACTGGACACAACAGTGTCTCACACAATTCTTTGCATCCGAGCATGTTTATTTTCATCAAGGACACACAACGCCGTGTTTCTGTTTCCGATTTCAGGCATCATGACCTTTAACAGACCCAAGAACAAAGAACATCATCCCCGACAAGTGACAGGGTAATTTGCTGTGTCCGGTCTTTCCCGGACTGCTGGACGATTTCTGACACGCGCTGTTTTCCCCTTAACCGTTCCTTGGTTTGATGATTCCTGGTTAGAGAACCGACTCGGCTACATACAAAAAAGGGACGTTTTCTACGGATTCATTTGCGTTGTGAACTGACACCAGAAAACATTACAAAAAGACATGACTGTAGAAAACAGTACAAAAAGACATGACTATAGAAAACAGTACTAAAGGACATGACTGTAGAAAACAGAACAAAAAGACATGACTATAGAAAACAGTACAAAAAGACATGACTATAGAAAACAGTACAAAAAGACATGAATATAGAAAACAGTACACAAAGACATGACTATAGAAAACAGTACAAAAAGACATGACTATAGAAAACAGTACAAAAAGACATGAATATAGAAAACAGTACAAAAAGACATGACTATAGAAAACAGTACAAAAAGACATGACTATAGAAAACAGTACAAAACGAAATGACTATAGAAAACAGTACAAAAAGACATGAATATAGAAAACAGCACAAAAAGACATGACTATAGAAAACAATACAAAAAGACATGAATATAGAAAACAGCACAAAAAGACATGACTATAGAAAACAGCACAAAAAGACATGACTATAGAAAACAGTACAAAAAGACATGAATATAGAAAACAGCACAAAAAAGACATGACTCTAGAAAATAGTACAAAAAGACATGAATATAGAAAACAGCACAAAAAGACATGAATATAGAAAACAGTACAAGAAGACATGAATATAGAAAACAGCACAAAAAGACATGACTATAGAAAACAGCACAAAAAGACATGAATATAGAAAACAGCACAAAAAGACATGAATATAGAAAACAGCACAAAAAGACATGACTCTAGAAAATAGTACAAAAAGACATGAATATAGAAAACAGCACAAAAAGACATGACTCTAGAAAATAGTACAAAAAGACATGAATATAGAAAACAGCACAAAAAGACATGACTATAGAAAATAGTACAAAAAGACATGAATATAGAAAATAGTACAAAAAGACATGAATATAGAAAATAGTACAAAAAGACATGAATATAGAAAATAGTACAAAAAGATATGAATATAGAAAATAGTACAAAAAGACATGAATATAGAAAACAGCACAAAAAGAGATGACTACAGAAAATAGTACAAAAAGACATGACTCTAGAAAACAGTACAAAAAGATATGACTATGTATGAAAAACCTTTATATCAAGTGGGGTCCAGCATCACAGAGTGAGAAACTGAGTTTTAGGAGGTTTCGCTGCTCTTGGCATTTACATCTCACTTTTCTTGGTTTTATTAATCTTTCTTGTTCTTGTTTCTGTGTGTATTTGTTGTACGGATAAGGGTGGGTGTTTTTTTTTTCGAATTTTACCCAGGCAACGGCCTTGTTTGGCCTGCTCTTCTCGTCTTTCAACTGCCAACGTACATTTAACGTGCGCAGCGTGCACACGGGTCCTCTCAGTTTTTCATCCTTATCCGAGAAGACTAGGTGCACTATCCTAAATATCATAGGGCTAGGAATCCCCCCCCTCCCCCCAAAACAAAAAATCCAACATGCCTGCTGCACCCACCGGGGATCGAACCCTTAACTTCGGCATGAGAGGCGAGCAACTAGCCTCTAGACCAAAGTGTCCACTGACTAAGATGTCCGCTGGTCCGTCGTTAGAGACCCTGGGTGGCCACATTAATATACAAAAAAGGGAAGTATTTACGAAGACATGACTATGTTTAAAAAATCTGAATATCAAGTGGCGTCCAGCACCACAGAGTGAGAAAGTCTTGTTTGGAGTTTGTTATAACAAAGATCATAAATTGTATAAAATAGCTGTAGCTTATGTAAAGACTATTTTGATATTTTGCCGCAACTGAGATTGCCGCGCAAAAACCAGCTGTACGCAGTATAAGTGTGTGGCCACACGTCGAGCGGTGAGCTACACCGTACCGAAGCGACGGGAATGGATGCATTAAACCTAAGCAAGGTGTCCACACCACAAGCGATTACCGCCAGCTAGGTGCTCGCTACGCCTCGATAAATAACTTGCCATTTAACATCGCTCGTCGCTCAAACTGTGTGTCGTGACCTCTTGCCCTCCTGTGGGCGGGAACCTGTAGCTTGAAAATGCATAGCTAGTGGTGTGGCCACCCAAGCTCCATCGCTCACAACACGAGCGTCGCCTGATCACAGCGAGCTGGTAGCGCGGCTCGACATGTGACCACACTGTAAGGCTTTTGTGCAGTTTCTTTGTCAAAGCTGTAATATACATAATTCCTCAGAGATCAATGCAGTAGTTGGTATGTGACCTTAGTGTAATCTTTACAATAAAGTCTGAACTCTTTCAAAGCAAAGTTACTCCTAAACCCAGCCAGCATTCCTAGGTCAATCTGACGTAGATTTCCATTGCGTTGGACAGATTACCGTAGGGGTGGATTCCCTACATCAAACAGACGTCGGTGCGATGTCCTAAGCAGCGGATCTACATAGGAACGATGTCATTCCTATGAGCAAACTTGGCGTCAATCCTACGGGTCGGATTTCCGTAGGCTTTCTGGCTGGGAAGTTTGAGACGTCACTGCAAGAGATGTCGTGACCAAAGTTTTACTCGGAGTGAGTATTTGCACCATGTGGCCAAACTGGATTTTGAGAGCATCGTGACTTTAAACAAAACTGATTGTTATTTTGGAAAGTTTTAGGTATAAGTATAGAGTTAGGGCGTAGAATTAGGTAGAGCAGCATGGCCACGATAACATTTTCAGAAACTGGCTACAAGTTGTGACCAAAAAAAATTATATTACCAGTATTTTGACCCTGTTACACTCAACCTATTTGGCATCCATACGAGGTTGTCGTCCTTTAAATTCCGTATTTTGGACATCATTACAAAGATGTATTTAAAACAAAACAAAAAATCATTATCGATTTCTTATCTATAAAATTCTGCAGCGCTACAAAACAAGAAAAATTGGCAATAGTCGTACATCGTCTTGTCCACAGCGTCCGCTCCGCTCCGCTATTTTACGGAAAATGGCGTAGGCGTATGAAAACATAAAACTCTCCTTGCCTCTATAACGGTGAGGAACGGGACTGAACGGAAGCCATGCACAAGTATACAGAGACAAAGAGTGTTTTTACTTTTTCATTCGTCATTTTCCGTAAAATAGCGGAGCAGAGCGGAGAGGAGCGGATGCTGTAGACAAGACCAAGTTGCCAAAGAAATTTTCTTACCCAATTATTTCAGGCTAAATTTAGAATAATTATAACAACTGTTACATGTGAACTACGTCATGAAAATATGAGCTCTCGCGCATGTAGCTATATGAATCTAATGATGATTGCTGCAATAAATGGTCGAATTTCGTCCATTGAACAGTCAAAAACAAATAACTCTGGTTAGTTTTGAAGAAAAATAAAAAAAATAATCTAAATGCTGATTGGTAGCCTGGGTGTGTGATGGTATTCGATATTCTACTCCGAAAGACATTGAAAAAAGCCTCTTATACTTGCAAAATTGAGTAATCTCTGCCCCACTTTGTCATCCTAAGCGCTTTTTGTTCTGACCGCTTCATTTAAACAATGCCGGGAAAGTATTTCAAGTACTGAACCTAGTGCGACGTAAAACTGCAGTTCTGCCCGGTTACACGACAACAAAGCTATTATCTGCTCCCTTGTTACAACATTGGGAACCTGTTTGTAAACAAAAAAGATTAATGTGTGAGGATGTTAACCCTCCTAACGCTATCCACTCAAACAAGTCTTGACTTTACCTCGCCCTCCCTTTCCACCCCACCCCCCCACCCAAAAAAAATGCCCTCCGTGTCCATTATTTACGCGAAAGTTTGTTTTAACTAGCGAGTATGTAATACAGAGAGAGTTCACTTTTGGTCGATTTGCACTACGAGATACGGGAGGTTCTGCGAAATCACTGTAGAAAGTAGGTCGCTGCGGTAAACAATATCCGTTTGTGCATTTCCACGGGGCGTAAGAGCTTACCAACGGCTCTAAATAGTTTCAATCAGCCCAAAAATATGAACAAACCACAGTAAACAGATATGCACACTATCTCTGGTGAAGACGATCTCTTCCAATTCTTCAATTTCTTGTTTACCGCAGCGACCTGGTTTCGCGATTTGGCGGAAGTGAGATCTGTCAATACATCAATACTCTCTGTCTTAACCTAATGCCCCCCCCCCTCCCTTTTTCCCTTTTTTCACACACACATACAAACACACACACATTTTGTGCAGAGAGAAAGGCAGCCAGGACAATCCACACTAAGATATGCACTGAACACATGTTACAACAATGATTAACTGAATGGAAAATCAGTGAGACAGACAGGGCAGTTGGTGCGAGCGTCACAACCACCTGCTGTCTCGGGTTATTTATACGCACGGGGGCGGCTCTCGTGAGTTGTTGCAGTTTATCTCAGTCAGTTGGAGATTCGAACACAGGTCGGTCTTAAAGAGTGTTAGATAATTGGGATAGATAGAACACGAGTTCGATTACGCAGCTGTCAGGATCTGTTACCTAGATCACTTGTCACCACTGATTACTATTTTGTACTCGACTTCTGCCTTTCTTGTACTGCTTTTCAAGCTGTTACATGTTATCTTACAGCATCGAATATGTCAGAGCGAGAACGATAATTATATTACCTCTCGTAAACAAAGGTCTCAGATTTCATCTGTACACTTCCTCTTCTTCTTCTTCTCTCTTCTGGCCTTAGAGGGAGAGAGGGGGGGGGGGGAGAGAGAGAGAGTGGAAGTGAGAAAATAGACAATGGATTAGAGTGACAGACAAAAAGAGTGGGACAGAGAAAAAGAGAGATAAGGGCGATAGGGTGGAAGAGATAGAGAGAAAGAGTTTTGTATTTGTAAACTTCTTTAATCCCATTTGGGAAATTTGCCTTTGTGCCATTGCAGTCTAGTTACAACTGGAGCAGGCACATCGTCGCCACAGTGCAGCGCCGGCGGGTTTTTTTTTTTTTTTAGGGGGAAGGGGGAGAGATGAGGGAGGAGGGGGAGGGGATGGTAGTGATGAATTTAGCCCGAACAGCGGCCTGTCCGGCCTGCTCTTTACGATTTCCAACTGCCAAAGTATCTTTAACGTGCTCAACGTACACACCGGCTCTCCGAATTTTTTCGTCCCTATCCGAGAAGACTAGGTACTCGATCCTACCCCCCAACAGGATCAGGAACGTAAAAATATGAGAAAAATCCCGAACTTCCAACATGCCTGCACCGGCCGGGTTTTGAACCCGGGACCATTGGCATGAGAGGCAAGCACCTTGCCTCTAGACCACCTTGTCCCCATAGAGAGAGGGGGGGGGGGGTTGCATTTTTTAACAAGCTTCTACTTCAACTAAATTGCCAATGCGGTAAAAGTCAGATATTTCATTATTCTCTTTCCCATTCTAAAACAATTACAGCAGTTCATTTTTACACCAGTGTTGACCAGTGGTTAAAATTGATGAAGCGAAAATGCAGTTTCACAAACGGAGTGTCACTAAATTGTTTACGGTGCCGTTTTTCAAGGGTTAAACATCAACAGCTTGAAATTAAGAAAAAGTGACCGCTAAATGGAGGTTGTATAATAGTTCAAAGAAGCCTGGTTAGTGGAATAATGATGAAAAATGAGGTTATCCTTAAACTTATTCCGTTCTATTACTTTGTTGCTAGTTGTAAAGTACATGGCAGTTTTGAAATGGTGCTTTGTCCAATCTGTCACCATTACAATGTCTTAATTTGTTGATTTTAAAAACAAATGAGGAGGTCACTTGCAAAACCTGCTAAGTCACATTTTTAAAAAAAAATGAGTTGCGGTCTTTAACTTCAAATCAGCCGTAAAACCTGTCTACAGCTAAACCATTATGACAATAAGAACGTCCAAAATCAATGTGTTTTTCATTCACTCTCAGATTCAGTATTATGCTGTGTCAAAAGTAGCGCGTTATCTCAAAATCAGTATAAAGTCACTTCGAAGGTTTTGAAAGTTACTCCCTCAATGGGCATCCTCTCCCATTATTCATGACTTCGGGCATTCGCCGGTAAGTGGCGGTGCGCCACCCGTGCACGCCAGACGTGCTAGCTGTCCCATCTTTGTGTATTTGGTATCTTTGCTATAATGGAGCTAGACAGTCAACATGTACGCACCCAAAACTTCTTGACTATGTGACCAAACATTATGAAACTTTGTGCACTGCCTCAATTTTTAACGATAAATTACCTTTTTTGGACAAAAGTTAGTCTTTAATATTATTTATTTATAGTTGTTTTGGCCTTCCAAGGAGAGGTGCAGTTTCATGGAGCAGAATCGAAAAGTATGACCGGGCATTTCGTTCTTTGCCTTTACAAAATTCTGAAAATCAACATTACATAATATCATATTTTTG
This sequence comes from Onchidella celtica, assembly GCA_963931925.1. Lineage (NCBI taxonomy): Eukaryota > Metazoa > Mollusca > Gastropoda > Systellommatophora > Onchidiidae > Onchidella > Onchidella celtica. The sequence continues at coordinate 78,898,544 of OZ007568.1, forward strand.
TTTCCTCAAAGTCAATGGGTCGGCTAGTCCAAGTAATAAAGAAATTACGAGGAAAAAAATATCATTACTGGGGTCTTTTATGGGGGTCCTAGACCTATAAGTTAGTTTTAAGCACGGGCTTAGTGTACTGTTGCCGTGACGTAATTCTGATCTCTCCCCTAACCTTCGGGTCAGCCACGGACAGAGAAGGTGGTCAGTATGATAGATAGGAAACAGCAGGCTCAGGCCACAGCTGGACGCTGGGATAATTGACAGTTAAACTGTCTGGCGGCGAGAGTTAGCCCTGATGGGGATCTCTCTTGACCTCGCTGGAACCAATCAACGCTGGATAGATTTTGTCCAGACTCCTAGGGCGAACTTGATATCTGGACGTACTCGATTTCTAGTTACTGCTCTTGCGGCTTGACAGCGATACATTGAATAAAATATTGTGATTTGCCAAAAAAAAAGGCAAACTTGGAAAAGATATCCTAATTTTCGCCTTCAGATAGGCGTATGATTTGACAGAAAGCCTCATTTTACTTTAGAATTTGCGATTTTAAAGTCATGTGTCAATAATGTTTGTGTTGAGTAAATGCTGGACCTGCCCTGTTTTCATACTACAAGCGTGTCATGTTTTCATTTCCCCATTAATTGTCTCTCATTTATTTCATGCCATTTGAATTTATTTGGAGCAGACATTCAGTAATCGATTACCCATGCAAGACATTGCACCAGCTAAGTGTTTGCGCAATGTATGTAACATCCGTGCTTCCGTCATAGACCCGTCAATATCCTGCGGCTGTTACAGCTGAAACCATTATCTGGCTCTGTCTAAGTCTGACTCGCCCCCCACCCCTCCCCCCACCCCCGCCCTTCCACATACACATTTCTTTCATCTCCCTACACACACACACACAAAAAAAACTCCTTCCGATCTCCAACAGTTTCACCCAACTATTACACAATCAGCCTAATTTTTCCCTCTTCCTGCTCACCGTTTTTCGTTTTTCAGTCACAAGAAATCCCATAAGGACAAGCAGAGAGTATAGATGTATAGAGAGGGTTCACTTCCGCCAAATCGCGAAACTAGGTCGCTGCGGTAAACAAGAAATTGAAGAATTAAAAAAGCCCTTCTTCACCAAAGATAGTTGCATATCTGTTTACTGTTGTTTGTTCATATTTTTGGGGGCTGATTGAAACTATTCAAAAGCGTTTGTAAGCTCTTACGCCCCATGGAAATGCACAAACGGATATTGTTTACCGTAGCGACCTACTTTCCGTTCCATGCTAACAGTGGTTTTGCAGAGCCTCTCGTGTCTCGCAGTGCAAATTGACCAATAGTGAAACCTCTATATATATCTATATATACTCTCTGCTACCAACACATTCTACTTTACGAAAAACTATTCCATGATCTCCCACCAATTCAAGAGCATTTTTCCGAAACTGGATACGTCAAATTTTGCACGATTCATGGCACCTTTCAGCTGATAGTCATTCAAAATTAGTGTAAGACACGGCGTAATGAATGTTGTTACAAGTACGTACGTCCCCCCAAGTTATTTTGGGCTAGGGGTATGTATTGTGACTCCAGAGCAAGAGAGCTCTTCCGGAAGTACTCCTAACAACGGCCTTATTTAATTATTATTCTTACAGATTTCCTTTTCATTATCCTCCTGCTTTTGGTTGAAAGGGTAGGGACAAGGTTAGGGATTGGATAAGATTTAGGGTTGAGGATAAGGATGGGATTAGGGATAGATACGTTTACTCACGCGCCCCTAGTGCTAAACGGTTGTCGTGCGTTTGTACTTATAATAACAACCCGGGGCAAATGTTCAGTTAAAACTTGCTATGTCCTTCTTTATCAGATTCTTTTCCAGTTTTGGACAACGGAGTGGCTACGTTTACGGCAGATTACGCTCATATCCCAATAGACAAAAACAGGAGGAGCGCCACTTTTTGATAAAAAAACAATTTTTTCTGTACTGACTAATTTTGTTAGTTCATCCAATTGACACTTCAAGTGTGCATTGGAATGGTCAGATGGACCTGGGGGGCGTGAGAGTCTAGTCAGTTTGTATCAATGGGCGGTGGTCAGATTGACTAATCAGGCGAAAAGGGGCTGGGGTAGCCATTGGCGCTCGAGCGGGAGTAAAGCCAAACAAAGAAAAATGGTGAGTTGTATTCACTGGCTGCCGTAACCGTTGCCACTGCCTTTGGACAAACGCTCTTCAATTCTGATTCACTCTCCTATTTCGCGCATGTGTGCGGGACCTGTAGTGAACAGCAACACGTCACAGGCCAAGGGCTTGGCGACCTAAAAAAGTGAACAGCAATCAGACACTCGCTGAGAACAATACATTATGGAAACCGAGACACATGATAACGAAGCGGACCATTCCTTCTTTCGCTAAACGTCCACAACTTGCACGCATATAAACACGGTGAGTACTACTCACAGAGCTCTGTGATACCGGTCTTTTTCGTTCAGCTATGAAGGGATGCGGTGCGAATTGTTGCATTGTTGACACGGATGATACGCGCGCAAGTCGACGGCCGGAATTTGGCGAATTGAACCGTTTCGGTATCCTTTCTCTGGGATCAAACCAAGCACAAGTTAAACACTTTGTACCCAAAGCTCAGTTTGAGATGAATTCTTTCAAATTTGAAAATTTCGTTTCTCCGCGAATTGAGACATTGGAGGAGTTCACGGAGAATGCCTCGCTAATCCATCTTTATGTAGATATAGATGTTATTATCATTATTATTATTATTATTATTATTATTAATATTTTGTTATTGTTGTTTTATGCCGGTTAGTCATCCATGTTGCCTCTTTCTTGTCTTGGTGTTCTGCGCCCCCCGACCCCCCTGTCGATACAATCTCTTTGACCCAAGGGGTTATTATAGCTATCAGGACTTATTAGCCACCTACAGACCCAAACTGTGTCAAGTTTCTTGCTCATCTGCACTTGCTAAGTAAGGAGAAACAACACAACATATAGCTATTATCATACGTGAAGGAAAGAAAGAGATGGAAGAAAGTAGAGGGGATATAGACCCTGGCTAATAACATGCGGATACTTGGTGATGCTGACCCAGAGATGCCGATGTGAAACTGGAGATGTAGGAAGGGGGGGGGTGTAAGAAATAAATACATGGGTGGGTGAGACGATGTTATTGTATTCAGCTAAGAATACAGACAGGCACTCGAACAGATCGGCGGACGGACGGGTGGATGGACAGATAGACATACAAACAGACAGACAGAGAGACAGGTGGATGGATGGATGGACAATCAGACAGATGGATGGATAGAGAGGGACAGAGAGAGACAGACGGACGGACGGATAGATAGATAAATAGATAGACAGAGACAGGCAGATAGATACATAGATAGATTAGATAGATAGATAGATAGATAGATAGATAGATAGATAGATAGATAGATAGATAGATAGATAGATAGATAGATAGATAGATAGATAGATAGATAGATAGATAGATAGATAGATAGATAGATAGATAGATAGATAGATAGAGCCCTCAAAAACACGAGAAACACTACAATTATAGAGATCCCGTTATCTCCATCATCTAACATGTAAGGAACTTCAATGCCTGTTTCACATCACAATCATCGGTCATCTTAATTATCATGACAAGCGCATCTAAATAACGTGGTCGAACTTTCTGTAAAGATGGTGCTATCTTTTCTATCAGGTTCGATTCCCAAACTTAGGGTAATCGTAATGAGTTGTCAGGAACGGGCCCAGTTCATGTGAAGAACAGGCTAACTTAAGCTATTGTGAGCATGACTGGCGTAAGAAATCCCCCCCCCCCCCAAAAAAAAAACGCCGACCGGCGCTGCACTGTGGCGACGACGTGCCTGCTCCAGTTGTGACTGGGCTGCAATGGCAGAAAGGCAAATTTCCCAAATAGGATTAAAGAATTATACAAATACAACTACAAATGTGTGGTGTGGCTTATGCCAAACAATGACTGTCTATCTCATGCACAAGTACGATTATAATCGTGGATTGTTTTGATCGAAGTACTCAAAAAATACAGTAATGCCTCCCTCCAACAATCAGCTAGAGAATTTCGTTGGATAACTTGGACTTTGGAGCGCTCAAATAATATGATTTTGAGAGTTGTTACGACAGGATTACAAAAATGTGGCCACTTTTTTTGTGGAAATTTCGAGGCCAGTCATTGCCTGTTTGAGAATGTTTCAGAGTTGTGCATTTGACATTTAGTCTTCGATTACCGTCTGCAAATCTGTTGGTTTGCAGAAGTGGCTGCACAAGTCATGTTTAATAGCGCCTTTGGTTGTTGTTGCTGTTGTTGTTGTTGATGATGCAGTTGTTTCGGACGAGTTCAGGGGTGGAGGGAGGGGGGTCTGTTTTCATTCATGACAATATGGGTGATGCAGCTGCCTTACAAATGGCAACGAATTCAGCTTAGATTCTGCCGTGTCAAATGTTGAATTTACCAAAAACCGAATGGACTACTGGACTTGCAGAATACAATAAATAGACAAACTGATGAATAAATCAATAGAATCACATGCTAAGTTGTTGAAAAGAAAAACAAAAACAAAACAAACCAAAAGCTGCCTATTTTTCTTCAAAGTTGGTCACTAATTTGAATAGATCCAGCCAGTAACCCTAGGGGAAACCGCTGCGTCGGATTAACGTCAAGATGGCTTAAAGGAATGGCATCGTTTCCACGTAGATTGACTGCTTACGACATCGGAAAGACGTCGGTTTAATGTAGGAACTTGCACCTACCATAATCTACCAACCCTACAGGAATCCTATATAGCTCTACGTTGGATTGACGTGGGCATGCTGGCTGGGAATAAAATACAAAATATAGGGGGAAATCTTACCACTTATCATTTTGGTACTCAGAAATACACGGAGACAGGAAATAATAATTTAAGCACGTGAACAATTTTCGAAAAGTATTCGATGCTACCCATTCGAGTCTGAAAGATCTGGTATGAAAGCTTTAAAAAAGTGTATCTACCTCCGGCAACCTGGATGTGGGCGTGATTAGATAGCTGCTGGGGTGCAGATTTCTGTTGGCCACAATTGATGCGATCAGCACGTCTCTGGCGCGTCAGTATCGCATTGAGAGATACGCTACACCCAGGCTAAAGATGTCCCATAGAATAAAACTGCAGCAGAATTTCTGTTTTTGTTCAGTGCAACAGTAGCAATGGTGAATCTATCTATCTATCTATCTATCTATCTATCTATCTATCTATCTATCTATCTATCTATCTATCTATCTATCTATCTATCTATCTATCTATCTATCTATCTATCTATCTATCTATCTATCTATCTATCTATCTATCTATCTACCCGTCAACCGATCTATCCATCTATCTGTCTATCTATCTATCAGTCTATCTTATCTATCTATCTATCTATCTATCTATCTATCTATCTATCTATCTATCTATCTATCTATCTATCTATCTATCTATCTATCTATCTATCTATCTATCTATCTATCTATCTATCTATCTATCTATCTATCTATCTATCTATCTATGCGAGTGCAGCCAGTCTCCTCAAAACACGAGGCATCTTTTGCAGAACTGCACACTCTTCTCAGCACTGCGAGAATCGTATTGGACCTAATCCACCGACCTGAATATCAAACTCTATGGTGCTCTGCCAGAACTGCAGAAAACCGTAGATTTTCTTAAAAGAACAAATCTGCAGATTTAGATTGGTGAACGAAGGAGAAGAAGAAGAATCTATCTATCTATCTATCTATCTATCTATCTATCTATCTATCTATCTATCTATCTATCTATCTATCTATCTATCTATCTATCTATCTATCTACCTATTTATCTTTCTATCTATCTATCTATCTACCTATCTACCTATCTATCTATCTATATATCTATCTATCTATCTATCTAACTACCTACCTACCTATCTACCTATCTATCTATCTATCTATCTATCTATCTATCTACCTACCTACCTACCTACCTACCTACCTACCTACCTACCTACCTACCTACCTACCTATCTATCTATCTATCTATCTATCTATCTATCTATCTATCTATCTATCTATCTATATATCTATCTATCTATCTATCTTTCTATCTATCTATCTACCTATCTATCTATCTATCTATCTATCTATCTATCTATCTATCTATCTATCTATCTATCTATCTATCTATCTATCTATCTATCTATCTACCTACCTATCTGTCTATCTATCTATCTATCTATCTATCTATCTATCTATCTATCTATCTATCTATCTATCTATCTATCTATCTATCTATCTATCTATCTATCTATCTATCTAGATATATCTGCCTATCTATCTACCTATCTGTTAAACTAATTTTAAAGAGCTTGAATCATCATGATCATGGTAACAGTATATTGTAAAGTAACAGCAATTTAAGGGTGCAGAGATCTTGAAAAACCATTACATATCCTTTTCTTCGTCTCCCAAACCGGGTTTTGACTTTATTTTTTTTTTCATTTAACTTTTGTTTTTAAATAACAAAAAAATTTTGAATTTGTCAGACATGGTCCAAATGATGAATCTATACCGGTAATCTTAGTTAAATGTGTACCATCTTAACAAAAGTTGATGTCACTCACTAACAGTAAACGGGAGAATAATCACATCTACCCACGTAAGTCGCGGTAAACGTCTGAAATTTCACACACACACACACACAGACACACACACAATAGAAAAATTGGAGAAGCCCGCACAAGCCGAATTTGATTGGCAAAGCTAGTTGGCCAGTGACGTCACAACACTGAGTTTCAATGAAATGCACCCAGTTGGCTAATCCGTGAAATCTCATTGAGACGAAAGGTTGTGGAGATCGTGACATCACCAGTCACCTAGACGGTCGGGGAAAGTCGGCTAAAGTGCTCTGAGCCCAAGTTGACATTTCGTCAAATGTCACATGCATAAACAAAAACTTGACATGTGTCTCGTGGAGTGTGGCCCCAAGTATTGTCCACGGGGTAGAGAAACTTGAATGTAATGACAGATGTCAAAATGTTATCAGCTGTCACAGGCAAATAACACCACAAAAAATGATTAATGCAATAATTTATAATGAATATCAGCCTAGAGCAGTTCAGGGGAAAATAAGAAAACTGAAAAGGAGACGAACAGCTACGCACCACAGATTGTGTGAGACTTATGAATTATTTCCCATAAAAAAGTTGTCACAAGTACGCACTTACGCACCCCAACTGTTTTGCGCTACGGGTGCGTATTTTAAAGCCTTTTGTGATTCCAGAGCTAGAGAGCTTCCCTCGAAATACTCTCTAACAACAGCCTTAATTAATTACTCTTTCAGAGTTTCTTTTTGGTTTCCTCCTGTTTTTTGGTTGAAAGGGTAAGGGGCAGAGTTAGGGATTCGATAAGATTTAGAGTTGAGGATAAGGACGGGGTTAAGGATAGGTACCGATACGTACGCACCCCTAGCGCAAACGCTTGGGGTGCGTACGTACTTATAACAACAGCCTTGAATAATTATTCTTTTAGATTTTCTTTTTGGTTTCCCCCTGTTTTTGGTTGAGAGGGTAAGGGGCAGGGTTAAAGGTTATATAAAATTTAGGGTTGAGGACAAGGACGGGGCTAGGGATAGGTACGTATGCGCATGCGCCATTAGCGCAAAATGCTTGGGGCACGTATGCCAAGATGGTCTAGGGGACAAGGTGGTCTAGAGGCAAGGTGCTCGCCTCTCACGCCAAGGGTCCCGGGTTCAAAACCCGGCATGTTGGAAGTTTGGGATTTTTCTCATGTTTTCCTGTCCCTGATCCTATTGGGGGGTAGGATCGAGTACCTAGTCTTCTCGGATAAGGACGAAAAAATTCGGAGGGCCCGTGTGCACGTTGCGCACGTTAAAGATACTTTGGCAGTTGGAAATCGTAAAGAGCAGGCCGAACTGGCCGCTGCCCGGGTAAAATTAAATAAAATGCATCCCTACCATTCCCTCCCTCAACCCCCCCCCCCCCCCAAAAAAAAACCCGCCGACCGACAGCGGCGTCGACGTGTCTGCTCCAGTTATAGCTGGGCTGCAATGGCACAAAAGCAAATTTCCCAAATGGGATTAAAGAGTTATACAAATACAAATACAAAACGTACAAGTAACAACAGCCTTCAGTAAAATCTCAAGACCTACTTGTTTGCTCTGATAGGATCCTCGTTAGCTTTGATTGATCACATTAACTGCACAGAACCGACGAATGTTTTTTTTTTGTTTTTTGTTTTCTAATGTATTTTTGTTTTATATGAAATGTAAAAACTTCTGAAGCGCCTTGAGACCCTCTAGTTCATAGGTCGTCCTTTAAATACGAGATGATTATTATTGCTATTATTATTTTATAAGTAGTGGTAGTAATGGGCAAATATGACCTATCGCAATCAACTAGGAGATATTTCCTAAGTTGCTGCATCCCGCGTGAAACTCAGCTGATGAAACTATACAAAAAATTTAGAAACCAATATTTGCCTATTCTAAGGTTAAAATTTCTTCATGTACATGTAGAACAAAGTTTTGGCCAGTAATATTTTCTGTAAAAGTAATAGTTTGTTCACCAGCGGAATAATTCCTTGTGATAAAAGTATCTTGTGCATTACACTAAAACTGAATACAAACAGTCTAGAGTTAGTTAAACATAACCACTGCGCGCGTACGGGACTCTGGAAAATAGCGCTCGCCGTCTTAGATAAGTGGAACAATTATTTCATAGTGCTGCCCCGGCTAGTCAAAATTCTTTGGCCGTATCATAATGAGATACAAGCAGGAACAACTAGAAAATGGGTTAAGAGAATGAGAGAAAGGAGCGGATGAAGAGATAAAATACCAGAGAAAGTCTGGGGGAAATGGCATGCATAGAAATCTCAGCGTTACCAGCCCTCCTCACTGCCGTATCGGATCAAGGGTAATGCAGATGCATCATAGCCAAGGGCACTTGTTACGGCACTTGGTGGTGATACCCATCAGCTGCTAGAATAACATAGACCTCGCAGTTTGTTGCTATTTCTAGCCCTGTTATAAATGAAATGCTGGACGACTGCTTAAGGTCCGGCCATAACTCCTAAGACTTCACGTAATGGATATGCCATAAACATTCCAGATAGCCAAGTATATCCTGAAACGCAATTGGTTTTCTTAATACCTACACACACAAAAAAAGGTTAACTTATGTTGAAATCCATGACTGTTGCCATTAGCCTCACATCATCGAACCTACATCGAGTTCCTTTGGAATCTGTCAAGAATTTAGAATCTGTCAAAACATGAGCATGAGCTGTCTTCAGACAGTTAACCACAAGCCTACAAAATAGCTGTTCCAATAATGTGCTTTATGATATACCATCGTATACCATCGTATATCTGGGAGTTACCGATAAGATTCAGGGAGAGTCTCTCTTTGTTTTCCGGATTGCTGTTAGGGGCGCGTGGTATTTTACATTACAGACGTCATAGAGCGTTTTTGTTTTGATGTTCCTACACTAAAAATGGCCGGTAGATCAGCTGATGAGTGTAACTTCGAGATAATGTCTAAGCGGTTAAACTGCTTGCTGGTTGTATTGTAGTTGATTGTTATGACAGGGGTGGAAAAGATGGATCAAAGCTGGTCAGATTCCCTACTATCCGTGTAAACAAAGGAAAGGAAATGAAAGAATTGACAGAAAGTCTCCCATTGAACATGTACGCACGTGCCACTGTTTAGTGTAGCGAACTACTTTTAGCTCGCCGCCGGTTGGTTCGCCACGCCTCCCTTGCTGGCAGTGCAAATCAGCTAACGAATCAAAATCAATGCCACAGTCGTCATGGTGATGCGTGGGTCCTTTCACTAAAGATGGCAGGTATGCGCATTCTATTTATATCTAAACTATAGCTGAACAGTGAACATTTACACTACGTGCCCCTAACAACATTCTTCTTGTTTCCGAGGTGTGTGTGTGTGGGGGGGGGGGTGGGGGGGGGGTGGGGGTGAGAAGTTCAGAAGGAGGGGAGGTTGTTGTTGTTGTTGTTGTTGTTTTAACAATTCACCCACGGAGCTCCCAAGAGTATTTGGCATCCCCAGACGGGTCTTTCGTTTTGGCACAATTTTGACCTGCACCGATGTCGGCCCTTCACACCAGCCACTTTTAATCAAAACCATTAACGACTGAGAACTAGGCTGCACTGAAGACACAAGTCCAGGCACCTGGGGTGACAGCAGTATTGAGCAGTGCTTCAAGTATTCAGACCAAAGAATAGAAAAACATCTGCTGAAACATATGAATAGAAACACTGAGCACTCTCGTAACCCATCAGAATCAGAGAACATATAAAACACTCTAGTGGTGGGAGCTGTGCAAGTAAAAAAGAAGAAAAAAGCAAACAACAATAATTTTATGAACAACAACTAAAATAAAACAAAACATCAGGACTAGATAAAGACCTTTAGAAGCCCTAAAGAATTGACAGATTTTGGTGCCCCGATACACCGTATATGAAATGTAATTCAAGATATGAACAAAAATAAACCATTAAAAATTAAAAGGCGAGTCATATACTCGAGCAAATACTTTATTTTTTTCATTTATTGTGGGAGGCCCTTTTTGTGGACCCTGATTCAGCTGCACCATTGGCTATTTTACACCATATAGTCCATGATAAATCCGGCAATGAAAAATTTTTGTGAACCACCCCCCCACCCAACCCCTAATGCCCTAAGCACGTGCTTATTTCGCTTAATGGTTAATCCAGACCTGCAAAACACACACACTCTCTCTCTCTCTCTCTCTCTCTCTCTCTCTCTCTCTCATACAAAAACGATTTATCAAGTAGACACTTCCTTACGCTTGGTTTCGAAATAAGGTATTGAACATGAGATCAAAAGATCAGTTTTCTGACAAATCGTCTCGAATATCTGAGTGAGCGCCTGTCTCGTGATTTACCAATTTCGTGATGTCTGGACTTAACACATGTTACCATGGCAATACGAAACATTAAGATCTATACAACAAACTCGTCTGTAAATTGGTGTGTCAATCTATTGTAGTGTTATCCTTTTAGTAGAAATAACTGTTTAGGACTGTTTTCATTGAAACTGAATGACGTCGCTATTTGGTCTCAGAGGTTTGAGGATGAGTAGATCGAATGTTTGTTAATGTGAGTGAGTGGGAGCATGATGAATTGATTTTATGTTAATTGTTAATCCTGTTTTTTATTTCAGTTCAGCGCCTTAGAGCACATCAATTTTTATTTTTTATTTTTTTTTGGGGGGGGGGGGGATTTGCGCACTATACAAGCTAATTATTGCATTACGTATTACATTACTAAAAACAGTGGCACTTTGGTTCAAAGTGAAAGTATAACATTATTCACAAACTCCGTGCCACTTGAATACTTTTAAAGTCTGTTGGATCGATCTATTATTTTTGTCATATACACACACGTGTGTGTGAGCAATGTTCTTACTTATTGGTAATGTTGGGTGAGCAATGTGCGTGTGTGCGGTGTGCGTTAAAGACCTGTAGGTCTTAAGGGGGTATTACACGTACAGTCAAACCGGATCAGTTTTTCAGACCGGATCAGTTTTGGTCGACAGTCGGCCCGCAGTCCACCGTACGACAAAGTTTGCTATTACACGTTACGGTCCAACTGCAGGCCGTCCACATACAAGCAGACACGTGGTGGTTGAATAGCAGAAACACGGCAACCAATACATACAATGGGTGATAGACAACTGCTTGATAATTTAGCAGTTTATGTTATTTTGAAAAATAAGAATAGAAAACAACGTCATGTTTGGTCAAAAGACTGGCTTTTGAAGAGGAGTGTGTTCTCACATACAAATCCACTGGAGGAAATAAGAACCATTTCTGAGGACTTCAATAACTTCATTAGGATGGACGAAGGGACATGTTTGCATCTGTTGTCCCTTGTCTCGCCTTTGATTGCAAAGCAATCGACCGTTATGAGGGCATCAGCTCCAGCACCTGACAAAACTGACTGCTCTTGTTTCTTTAGTTCTTTCCTGAAAGAACTCCTGAGATTTTTTGAAACGGTGGATCTCTGTTCGCATTGGGATCCAATTGTTTGCAAAAGTCGACGAGTTTTTCGTAGGCCTTTTCTCTTGAAAATTTATTGCTATAATCCTTACATTTAATTTTCCACAAACACTCTGTGGAACGATAAATTTCAATAAATTGTAGAACTGTTTCTTTGGACCATGAAGACATAATGGAAATCGCCGTGTTTGAAGAGAGAACAGCGAAACCGAGCATCACACAACACTGCACCACAGAGAGTTCATGCATACATAATTCCCCAGGCTACACACAACATCTCCCATTCAATAGAGCAACAAGGGTGATCATTGTCATGACAAAAACAACACACCCACTTCCACAGTGAACAGTGAAAAATATCATGGCAAAAATAAAATAAATAATGCGGCGATAAAATTGGTCACTCGCGAGTATTTTTGTTAATTTTGATACGCTGATTCCGGATTTGATATCATTTTTATGCTCAGACGCCGTTTTCGATAACTTTGTATTAATGCTGGCAGAGAAAAGTGCTGACACGTGGGCTCTGAATTTGAATCAAGCAAGGCGGCCGGACCCCAAATATCAGGCAGCGCCTGATTTTCAGGACACGACCGTCGGCCAGGTCGAATGTCTACGTTTTTCGTCCGGTTTCCTTATTACACGTTGCAATTCGACTGCAGGCCGACTGACGACCAACGTAAATCCAAAACTGATCCGGTTTAACTGTACGTGTAATACCCCTTTTAGATATTGTATTTGCTGTTGTACTGTTACTGAATGCTGTGACGACAAATTTACTGGAGACAATAATAAAGTCATATCTTATCTCTTATCTTATCTTATCTTATCTTATATGGACCCGCAGCGCATCTTGTCGTTTTTGAGGGAGGCTGAAATCTACAAACTGATTTAACAGAATATTAGCATATTTACAACATTCATATTACAAACAGACATATTTTACATTATGAGCCTGTCAGAGCTAGATAAATACTATTTAATTTCACTTTTATTTGATCTCATTTATAAGACTCTGAAATCTGAGGAGAAAAAAAAAGTAAGATTAATAATAAAAAAAAAGCAAGGCGGAAAGTGACCGTCACAGAGCCGACACGCCGTTGTGACCAACCTCGAACTAAAAATTCGAAACTTCTAGTCCACTTGAGAATCGGTTGGACTATTCTCAGATGTATCAAAAACTGTTTAAGAATCCATCAGCTTTATTGAGATTGCTTGTGATGCCTGAAATCTTACAGCCAGACTGGCAAAGTAAGGCAGGCAGGAACTACCGTGTGACTTGATTCCATGTGAAGCCACGAATACTTTGATCTCTCCGATAATTTGAAATACTAATAGTATAGAGTACAGTAGTACTCAAAGTGGTTTCTGAGCGTATTTGACAGCCCAATTCCGGTGACTTCAAAGAAGTTCAGGGGTCATTTTATAAAGTGTGTTCGCTCGATTTTTTTGGCTATTTTTCACGTCCAAAGGCTTTTCGTATGGCCTCAACTCTCTCCCTTGCACGAGCATGGGCCCGGCCAGCAACCCTAAGGAATTCCGACGAACAGGATTGGCGTCTTAGGATGACATCTTTCCTACGCAGATCCGCCGGTTACCAGTTCACGCCGACATCGGTTTGATGTCGGTAAACTGACCATACAGTAATCCTGACAATCCTGCAGAAACGTACATCTGATTGCTGGCTGAGCGGCCATTAGAATGGTGAATAATCAGTGACATGTCCTTGACATTTGGAAACTTTGAAAGGCATTGTGTGTGAACCATTTTGGCTGTTTTCATTAGAGATTTCATCATTTTTCTATAATAAAAATAACTTAATTTCCCGAAAAGTAGTAAATGTATTGTCATAACTGAAAAGCATACTAATTATGTGCGTTTCCCCAGAACCCCCCCCCCCCCCCACCTCCGCCATTTGCCCGAGTGCGGTTTTCGCACGCTGAAGACACAACCCTTTTCCCCCTTTGGGACGTAGCACTTTATGGATGGCCCCCACCCCAACTTGTGTAAATCAGGGAGAAAATCTTGAGATTTTACATATCTCTCCAAATTTCTCTCCATCTATCTCCGCGAAGACGTGTCAACTCTAGCTTGGCTTCCGGCGAAATGACCGCGGATTCCAGATGAAATGAACTTTGGCTGCGGCCAATTTTGAGGAGTAAAAGAAGAAAAAAAAATGTATAACATTTAATTTTCTTTTCATTTTTTTTCCCCTTTTTTTATCAGAAAGAATCGGATGTCTGATTTTTTTTTTCTCTTGCAAAGAACGAAATGTTCGAAGATGGCAAGAAAGGACAGAGGCAGAATGTGGGTGATCTTTTATGAAATTGCCATTGTTAACACAAGATAACCGGGTAAAATGTATGTGGAAAAAATTAGAACTGTCTCGAACTTTCCATTAAACTGGTAACTCTTTCCTATAAATGTCCATTCATCAGGGTGACCTTGTTCTATTTCTTCGGGGGTCTCGAGTTAACTGAGTGGCTTAAAGACGACGAGTAAATGTGGTATTCCAGGCATTTTGTCTAGGGTAATCGGTCCACGTTTACTTGTCCTGCCCTAGGCGAGGTGGGTGGGTCCAATCTGATGATTACCATGTACTCTTTAGTGGCTGACCTTTTCCTTTTTACATTCCTTTAAGCTGGGTTTTCAGATGTACCGAAACGGAAACGGCAACCGAAAGGTCAAAAATCTGTAAAGTAGGAAAAAAGAAAGAGGGTTTCTGTGTGTGCAGAAACGGCGTTTATGAATACATTGAAATTCCATCTAGTTCACTACTTGAAGGGTTTTTGACGTTTCCGTTTCCGTACACATGAAAACCCAGCTTTATTCTTTTATTAAGAAGGTTTTTGCCCTCCGCAATTCGCCTCAACGAGACGTTATAGCTAGATAAGTGCCATATTTTATGACAATTTCCATGCCATGTTACTTTATATAATAAGCCTGTTCTGTTACGATCTTCTTCTTCAAGTGCCGGATCTGGAACAGATATCGACGATCATGGTTCGCCACTCATTTCTCCTCTCGGGCGCTCTCAAAAAGCCCATCTAGTCCTGGTTTTTCCCTGTCGCCCATCTGTTCAGACTCTCTAGATATGTTATTCTTTGTCTACCTCTGCATTTTTTTTTTTGCCCTCTATTTTTCCAGTTAGAGCAACGTGTTCAAGACCTTTGTGTCGATTCAGGTGTCCCATGGCCTGCAATTGTCTTCTCCTTCTGTAGATCTGTGAAATCAAATTTCTCTCATATCAAGGGATAATAAAGTGATTTTTATCTAATCTTGTCTAACCTTATCCTATTCTGATGTTTCGGCAAAGTTTAAGTAATGTTTCAAAGGAGAAAGAAAGAAGAAGAATAAAGGATGGAGATAGAAAAGACAGGACAAGACCATATAAGATAAGACAATACTTGAGATAAGATAAGATAAGATAAGATAAGATAAGATAAGATAAGATAAGATAAGATAAGGTAAGACCATGTCACAAGTATTATGATAAAATACATTTGAGAATACACTTATGAAAAATTGAGGGATAATGTGACAAATAAATTGACTTTAAATTTCAGGACAACAAATTAAATTACAGTTAACAAAACTGTCATCTTTGATCACATTGTTGTATATTGTTATTGTTCAGGCATGGTATTCTCTGAATTTGACCTTAAAAATGTGGTAACCTTAAGTTGCTTCGAACTCCCGAGCAGTTTTCTAACCTCCTGTGTTAAGGTATACTTTGTTGTTCCTGTTCCCGACTTCGCTCTAGTTGTTTCTATTTTAATTTTCAAGAATTTCCAGTCAGCCATTTCAAAATAAATCTCTAAAATTGCACCTTCAGAAGCAGACATTACTCATACCGTTTTTGCAAGAATTTTGAATTGTCCAGAAATTAGTGGCAGGAGTATTTCATTGTGGTGCAATTTGGGGGTGGGGGGTGGAGCAGATATCCTGTCCCTGATCCTATGGTAGGTAGTCTTCTCGGATAAGGACGAAAAACTCGGAGGGACCGTGTGCACGTTACACACGTTAAGGATACCTTGGCAGTTGAAAGTCGAGAAGAGCAGGCCGAACTTGGCCGCTGCCCGGGAAAAATTCTAAAAAAACTCATCCCTAGCTCAAAAACACACGGAAACAAGAACAAGAAAAATAAAAACCAGAAAAGTGAAGTGTAAATGCCAAAGGCAGCGGAACTTCTTAAAATAAAGAACCAAACACAAATCTGGAACTCGCAGACGACAAGAATCCCCGTCTGTGAAACATTCTACTATTTCTTTCTTTGCCTAACTGAGACTGATTTGGTATGAGTTAATGGGTAATGTCTGTGTAAGCGATCATTTCCAGCTAAAATTCATCACCTGATGGAGTGTAAAAGATGATTACAAAATTGATTCATCTGTGGTCTCATGTAGTGGTTGAGGCTGTATGAAACTAAATTACTAGCTGCAGTAGTTGGTTTAGTTTTACCTGACGTCACAGAAACTTGTACTCCGACGAAATTCTGATTTCGTCTTTCCTGGGATATTGCACAATCTGATGTTTAAGTCTTTCCTGGGATATTGCACAATCTGATGTTTAAGTCTTTATTTTAGCAGGTTTCGCTGCTTTTATTGGCATTTACATCTCATTTTTTTCTCGTTTTTATTTTTCTTGTTTTTGTTTCTGTGGGTTTTTGTAGTAGGGATTAGTTTGTTGTTGTTGTTGTCGTTGTTGTTGTTGTTGTTGTCTGCCCGAGCAGCGACCTGTTCGGCCTGCTCTTCTCGATTTCCAACTGCCAAAGTATCTTTAACGTGCGCGATGTGCACACGGGCCCTCCGAGTGTTTTTCGCCCTTATCCTAGAAGACTAGGTGCTTGATCCTAGCTATTCTATGATCAGGGACAGGAATTCCCCCCCCTCCCCCCCAAAAAAAAAATATTCCACCGTGCCTGCACCGACCGGGTTTCGACCTGGTAGCCTGGACGTGACAGGCGAGCACCTTGCCTCTAGACCACCATGTCCTCAAGTATCCCAAGTCTTCTTCTCCCAAAAGTTTTTTTTTCTTCTTTTTTGGATGACAGCCAATCCTTGTGAGTGTGCATGCTCGCCCGCCGTACCAAAAACAGATCTTTGACAGTGCATGGCACATGCTCAGCTCTTGTGCACTGGGGGGAAAGGGGGACACGGATGCCATGCAGTCAACATGACAATTTTTGGGTGACGCAAAGGGCAAGAAATCAATGACGCGCTCTTCGCACCAGACCAATCATCACCCAAGAAGTGCGTTCCTAAAAGTTCCATAATTAGCTGATTGAATTTTAAAAAACGCATACTTTCGTTTAACTGGAAACAAAATTAATTTAGAACAGGCAGACAGGTGGGATGTAATGCGTTAAATTCGGTAGAAGTTCTTCAGACAAGTACATGAAGTTCGATATTATAATAAAAAAAAAAAAAATGTAAACAGTGTAATTAGTGTTCTGTAAAAACGAGTGCAAATCTGCATGACGTCTATGCCGGTTAACCCTTTTGTGTCTTATGTTCCATATTGAGACGTGTGGACAAGGTACCCCATGTTCTATCTTTGGAACAATGTTCTAATATGTATTTATACCATGTACACCATACCATTTTTAGAGATGCCAGATTATGCCAGATTTCTTTCTTTTTGACGGTCCATCAAATAGTTCTTATTTGATGTTTATTCAATAATTGTTTGTGAGTTCTTAATCAATATTTCTGTTCATTTTATGATTTATCGTTGTTGTTGTTTTTCGAGATACCTGTTTAGAAATTTATATTTTTGAGTACATTGAATTCGCATTGCAAGTTTCCAAAATTTTCAATAATAAGCACTATATTTGCTCATTTGAGGGTTAAACAGTGTTGTATCAGAATACATGATAAAGCATCCACACTGCTAAAATTGCACAATATATTTCTTAACATGTCACGGGGAAAGACGGCGACCTTTCTACGAGCAAACTGATCGGGTTAAATTTTCTCCCGGCCACTACACCGGAAAAATTAAAAGATACTTTCAAAGTGGAAAGGTTTTTTTGACTAGATAGATGCAGAACGTATCGTTTTGTTACGAAATATGATATACATGAACATAAAGGATTTTGCATTTGCGTGCTCATATAGAGCACCAAAAAGTTTTCAGTTATTAAAATAATGGCATATGACATTTGCATGCTGGAACTGCTCAGCCTCACTCACCCAGTGGGCTTATGTATCCCTGTTTCATGCTAGACTGGGTAAAATCATAATTATGTTGTAAGGATTATGGTACATGTCTAATTAGACTCTGTTTGTATAAAATATTTGTTCTTGCTGTCATGACATGCCGTTTCCCTTGATATTTTTTGGCACCAGTGACATTTTATGACAGTACAGAATGGAAACTGAATATTGCCGGCAGCAAGTGTCAACAGCTCGACAAAAAATTGCGGACTTGGTTTGTTTTTAATTTTAGATCTTTATTTTGGGAGGTTTCGCTGCCCTGGGCATTTACACCTCACTTTTCTTGGTTTATATTTTTTTATCAGATTGAAATGAGAATTTTAATGCATTCATTCTGTGCATGACTCAGAAATTAGATATTGCTATTAAGTTTGCTCAGATTATTATAAAGTGTTTTTTTTTCTGCAGTTCTAGCAATTGAAAAAGTGGATAAGATTAAATAAATTACAGAAATTGCGAGGGAAGAATGTGCGACAAGGCTGGGCGAACCCGACAAATATGGAAACAGCTGGTCACTGGGACAATTAATTAGTAGAAAAATCGTCAAATGAATCTTGGGGCGGGGAGAGGACCACTTATGGGGATGCCCGGTGCGCTAGGATTCTGATTCCGACCATCAATCAATCAATCATGAATCAATCAATCTAACAACAATATCAAGAGATTTTATTGTTTTTCCACACTTGTGTGACTGAATAATTAATTTTGGTGTCTGAAATGGAAGTGTCAAACCAGCTTACCAAGAATTAATATTAAAAAGTTTAGAGAGTTCTTCATCTATATAATTCACGGTGTCTCAGTGATGTTTTTTGAACAATCGCTAGCCTTCCCTCTAAGGGGTTTTGTCCACAGCATCCGCTCCGATATTTTTACGGAAAATGACATGTGAAAAACTGTCTTTACCTCTTTAGCGGTGAGGCGTGGAGCGGAACAGACGTTATGGACCAGTATACGGAGACAAAGGTGTTTTACTTTCTCATACGTCATTTTCCGTAAAAATAGCGGAGCGTAACGGATGCTGTGGACAAGTATACAGAGACAAAGCGTGTTTTACTTGTTCATAGGTCATTTTCCGGAAAATAGCGGAGCGGAACGGATGATGTGGACAAGAGCAGTAAGTTGTGAGCCTGTACGTGTACACACGTATTGTTTCCAGCTCTGAAAGGAACTTAATGTGTGCAGAAAATGGTTATTTGCCTAAAATAATATAGAAATTAATTAATTTTACTTATTGAAAATATTCTGTTTGCTAACAGCTGTTGTATTGTTTAAAACGTACCAATACAATGTTGTTAGGCATGAGGGACAGGCACTGCCAAAATTATCTTTAAAAAATCATTCAAGTCCACGTTTGCACTAGTATTCAGTGCACACGTGGTTTGATGATAGGAAAATAATTGCACAGCATAAGATTGTTGTGCACACCGACCAGTAAAATTAGAGGGAATATCGAACAACACCAGCATTTCTTCCATTATATGGAATGAATGAACTTTCTAGATGAATATTCATGCATGACATCTGTTATGTCTTCTTCTTCTTCCTTAAAACTGGTTTTCTCAGATTTGAGTATCTCACCAGTGCGCAATAAAAATCGACTCGGCCCGTGACCCTGGGAGTTAAAAATTATATACATATAAGGGTGTAAGAAGCGGGAGTCGATTAGATTTATAAAAACTTATGAAACACTTGATTGTGGCCATGAGCAGATCAACCAATCTTATCACTGGGTTTATAAGTATATCTATGCAGCCTGTTCAGTAGCTAGCTCTCAACGTGTGCTTTTCCAATTTTTTCTTAAAAGAGTCTAGGCTACTGCACAATTTTAGGTCCTCCGGCAAAGAGTTCCACAGCCTCAACGTGCTCGGATAAAAAGAATATAAATGGCCGTCAACACTGGACGATGGTATGGCATAGGTCTGGCCATTCCGCCTAGTCTTACTAAAATTAATCCCAATGTGTTCCATGGGTATATCCATCAGACCGCATCTACCTTTAAAGAAGCTGATAATTTTAATTCTTGCCCGCCTCTCCTCTAAAGGCATCCAGCCAAGTTTTTGCATATTAATCTTGGTGTTGCCCTCCTCAAATTTATAGTTGTTTGTCACGAATCTGGCTGCTCTTTTCTGTATCTTTTCTAGATAATCTATGTGACCAACTACATAATATAATATAGTTTTGGGTCTTGTTACTTGTACGTACGTACCCCACCGTTTTGCTCTAGGGGCGCGTGCGTATACGTACCTATCCTTAACCCCGTCCTTATCCTCAACCCTAAAAAACAAAAAGAAAATCTGAAAGAATAATAAATCAAGGCCGTTGTTAGGAGTATTTCGGGAGGAGTTCACTAGCTCTGGGGACACAAAATGAGTTTGGAATACGTACCAATACGCAAAAAACTTGGGGAATGTACGTACTGGTAACAACATTCTATAGGTTTATGACCATCTTCCACCTACGGCTGGGGATGGCCCAAGCAATGGCTATGAAATCCATAGATCATCAAGATCTGTTTTTGCGTGTCCTCGCGCAGCTGGGGGTAAGTACTCTCTAGACCAACTCTCTACGGAGAAAGCTGTGAATAACCTCAGAGCCAAATTGTAACAAAACAAATGATCTGTCATGAGCCATCCGGCCTCCCATAAAAACAAGAAACGTGACTGTGTGTGAGTACACGAATTCTTCACGTCGGTGCAGCTGTACGAGACATGAAATCTGTCAAGGTTTACTGATGACAGAAATCTAAGAGCGGATTCATATAAATCTCTGGCCTTATCAAGAAACTGATCAAATGTAGTCACACAACTCCAGGTGCAACTCCTTTCTTTTTTTTTTTTAACCAAATATTTAATGGACATCCATAGGGGAATTTTATTTCATTTTTTTTCGATTGACTGAGAAGTGCAACATTTCAAGTCTTTATTTATATAACTCAACGTTTATTTACGAGATGGAACACATTTCGATTAAAATGGTTCTTTCTCTCTCCCTGCCTCTTTCTTTCTCTCTCTCTCTCTCTCTCTCTGTTTCTCCTCTCTCTCTCCCTCTCTCATTCTCTCGCCTCTCTTTCTCTCACTCTCTCTCTCTCCCTGTACAGATAAAATTAAATCGACAAATACCACTGACTTGTTGCCCTCCAGCGAGAGGATTTGCTGGATCTGGTCCTCAGGAAGTTACAAAAACTGCAGGCTCTCGCTCTGTCTAGCTGCTTGTAAGTTATGGTAACTTATTGTACATTCCTTTCCTTCACATGGCTGGAACTCTCGCCATTAACCCTTTTTTCCCTTTTATTTGCTTAAAGATGGTAGGCGAGTGAGGAAGTTATGTATATGGCATTTTCCTCTTTTCTAAGATCTGTTTATTTACGTAATTGTTGTTTTTTTTAAAGCTTTGAGGCGAGGTATAATGTCACAATTAATTAAGGCTGTTGTTAGGAGTATTCCAGGAGGAGCTCTCTAGCTCTGGAGTCATAAAGGCTTTAACATACGTACCCCTAGCGCAAAAGACATGTGGTATGTACGTACAGCTAACAACATTCTAATTTTATATGTTTGTGTTTCTTCTAAGGATCACAAGGTGAATAATAGAGATCGGAACTGAGAGTCAACCATGACCATTACAGAGATGAGCATTAATCACGATACACGGAACCAGTTACGCCCAGCGATCAGGGCAGTGCTTGGAGAACTCGGAGTGAACAAATAATCTGACGTCACGATTCTACTATATTAATTCTGCCAGTAGGAGATCCCGGGTATATATAGTGGCCGTGTGGTAATCAGTGACAAACTTATTCAACATGCATGATTGATTCGGGAGAATCGCCAGAATTATATAATTCGATTACATCTATCGCGCATAAATAAGCATTTAGTAGGTGACGGGTATCGACTTTAAGTTTAGCGAAGTTTAACTGTGGAATGCTAGAGCCGATTGCCCGAAGGCGAATACCCTGTTGTTCTACAACTGGCTCACAGAAACATTTGTTACTTTCTAAGAATTACTGTAATTATTATTATTATTGACGTGATATCTTTGATTTTGCAATTTCGACTGTAAGTTGGTTTCATCAGAATTTGTGATTGATTAAGAAGCCTTCAGAACATGGCTGAGTTTGTCGACTCCAAAAGACGTCTTTTTTCTCACGGACAGCGAATTAGAACAGAAAATACAAAATGAGAAACATTTTAAGCAAAACAAGGTCTTGTATCGAGTCAAGTCTTTTCTGCATCGGTTCTGACTTAGACCTGAACTTTCTGTGAATCAATCATCGAGACGGACACACTTGTTTTAGACTCACCAGTGCGCGAGGCTGTGTTTCGACTCAATAGTCCCACACGTAACAAAAACAGCGAGACAAAACAGTCCTGACTCATCCCGTTGCTTGCCCCAGTCTCACCACTGCATGAGGCCCTCATTAGTTCCGTAGCTCATTCACCTCATACTGAATCAGAGGGTAAAACAGTCGAGACTTGGTGGACTAAGATCAGATCAGATAGGATGAAACTAGACAAGACAAGATAGGATGAGAAACGGTAAGGTAAGATAAAATAAGATAAGGTAAGATAAGACACGATAAGATGAAATAAGATAAGGTAATGCAAGGAAAGGTAAGATAAGATAAGGTAATATAAGGTAAGGTAAGGTAAGATAGATAAGATGAGATAAGATAGATAAGACGAGACAAGACAAGATAAGCTAAGACAACCTGAGATAAGATCGGTAAGGTAAGATAGATAAGATAAGATAGATAAGACAAGACAAGACAAGCTAAGATAAGATGAGATAAGATAAGGTCAGGTAAGAGAAGGTAAGTTAGATAAGATAAGATAAGGTAAGATACGGTAAGATCGGGTAAGTTAAGATGAAATGAGAAAAGATAAGGTAAGGTAAGATAGGATAAGACAAGAATCACTTTATTATCCCGTGAGGGGAATTGACTTTCACATAGCGTTTAAGTGCACCTACATGATATACACATCTAACTCATCATTACATAAACATATCAAACTCAGTAACAGGCATAGCACATAAACTAACATGGCATGGAACCTTAGTAAGATATGGCAGATATCTATCTACAGTGTCTTGAGCTGGAGCCCTAAACATACTGTATTGGCCGCAGTGTCATCATAATGCAGAGGCGGATACCATTAGGTGCAAAACAAAAAGCTGAAGAACGTACGAAGAGCCGGAAGGCAGAAGAGAAATAAGACAAAAAAACAAGAAAGGCTAATGACACTAACATATAAAAACGGAAGAGGTCATAACTATGACAAAGTATGGTGCCCAATTAGTAGTGACCATCCGGAGCCCAGGTGTCTAGGACAGATAGAATGGCCATCAGTCCAGCCACTAATTAGTCATCTTCTCAGTTACCGACACAATAGACCGCCAGTTCTACCCACTACACCCCCTCTCTACATCCGGGCCTGGCCTGCGCAAACGAGGGGAGAGAACTAGCGGGTGCCAAACTCTGGTGTTGACAAGAGTTGTTGCTAATGTCACAAGTCTGTTCGTTCATGTGTATGAATGTTAAGATAATTCTAACAAGTGTGGCAGTTTCACAGATGTCAGGATAGAAAGAACGAGACGAAAAAGAGAAGAAAAAAAAGCAGGAATAAGAGAGAGAACATTAAAATGTTATCAACCACTTCAATGCCAACAGCGAGCTGTCATGAACTATCTTTTACATGTCGGCTGGGAATTTGTTTAGCACACAGACCATTTTTTAGGTATTTGATAAATTCTGGTTTAAAAGTTTCTCTCATGTTTTGGAATACCAAATTCAGAAATGATACAGACTTGAAAAACCACAGCAGCACTAACTTCAGCATTGAAAGGGTTAAATCTTTCAGAAATTATCTCGGCTTGAATCATTTATATAATACATTGCATGATCTATTTCCAATACGCTGCTTTTTGATAACATAGGTATGCCCGATGATTTAGTAAATTAACAATAGTAGAAATCAAGATTTTGGGGAAAACCCAGCGAGTTGAATGTAGGTCAGAAATCAAATAGAGTGGTGAGTGGAGAAGGTGAAGCAAACAACTGGGCATGAGTAAAGCTCAGACTACTCATATCAACTGACCAGTACGAAATGCAATGTTTGTCTCACTTAAGAGCAAGATTAAGGTTACAGAATTTGGGAATGTTTGGTAAAGTTGGTGAACTTATTTATGCAGGATTTAGCTGCGGTTGAAAGAGAGTGAAGGAACTTGTAAGGTAAAGGGCACTTGTGTCAATCTCCCACAGAGCCTGGTTGGGGGGAAGGGGGGGGGGAAGAGAATAGCTACGAGAAACGCGGGGTTAAAGGGCTCAAAATCAAGTCAATACAACAGTCAATAGCAGTAAAAAAGAAAGTAATCATAATCAATATATACGTAAAACAACATTTCCAGCAAAAACGCTATCACATAACAGGAAAGCAAAGTCGTATAGTCAAAAATTAGCAAAATGAAAAAGTTGTATGTAGCAAAGAAATAATATCCAAACGGTACAATGAAATGCAAAGAAAAGTGGGAGGCAAAAAAATCTCCACATTTTGGTGACGAACTTGATCAAGAAAAAAAACAAAACAAGAACAGCAACAGAAAAATAAAATGGAAAATTGAACAGATAAAATAACGGAACCATAAAAGAAATGAAGAATTTGAACGTTGGGTATTATTTCTTACACGCGGCTTTGCTACATACGACTTTTTCTGTTTGCTAATTTTTTACTTTGCTTGAAGAGTCACTGCGACCCCCCACAGTTTTTCTGTGGTTTTTATAGTAAATCACATAGCATGGCCAAATTGGCGAACATATGATTTTTTTTTTATCGACTGTAAATCAGTGCGACTGACGCAAATGAACAGCTGGCAACGTGTGTACCTGACTTGCTGGTCAACTCTACATAAGTCACGAAGTACAAGTGGTGGGAGAGTTATTAGTCTCCTGTCTCGTGGATACAATTAATCACAAAAAAGGTTCACAATGCCTCTCACTCTCAGTGATTTATTTTTTGTACACTCGACACCACTACAGATAATAGAAAGTACTAGAAAAGCATGCAGGGCGATGGATCATCCTTCGAGAGAATAACATTGCATTTCAAAACGTCAGTGCATTTTACAAAACTGTGCGAAACGCTAAAATTCTTGCTATAATTGAGCTAGAGGGTGAACCTGTAAGCAGCTAAAACTTCGCGACTACGCCATCAAAAATTATGGAACTTGCTATACCGCATCATTTTTTAACGAAGAGTTACGTGGACACATTCATTTTGAACAAATATAAGTCTTTACTATTATTTATATTAAAAAAAATTTTGAGCCGCAAAAACAGAGACGCATTTTCGATGAGTACCGATAGAATCAAAAAATGTGATCGAAACTCTCACTTGGTGCCAATGCCCAGACACGCCACGGGTTGAATGGGATTGTTAGAAGGCGCTGTCGGCCATCAAAGGTTGGGCCACGACTCATTATTTGAGTCATCGTGTTTGTAAACGGAGCAGTGTGTAGGCCTTTGACTATGAGAAGGTTGATTTGTCTGTCTGTCTGTCTGTGTCCTATCTAATCTATCTATCTATCTATCTATCTATCTATCTATCTATCTATCTATCTATCTATCTATCTATCTATCTATCTATCTATCTATCTATCTATCTATCTATCTATCTATCTATCTATCTATCTATCTATCTATCTATCTATCTATCTATCTATCTATCTATCTATCTATCTATCTATCTATCTATCTATCTATCTATCTATCTATCTATCTATCTATCTATCTATCTATCTATCTATCTATCTATCTATCTATCTATCTATCTATCTATCTATCTATCTATCTATCTATCTATCTATCTATCTATCTATCTATCTATCTATCTATCTATCTATCTATCTATCTATCTATCTATCTATCTATCTATCTATCTATCTATCTATCTATCTATCTATCTATCTATCTATCTATCTATCTATCTATCTATCTATCTATCTATCTATCTATCTATCTATCTATCTATCTATCTATCTATCTATCTATCTATCTATCTATCTATCTATCTATCTATCTATCTATCTATCTATCTATCTATCTATCTATCTATCTATCTATCTATCTATCTATCTATCTATCTATCTATCTATCTATCTATCTATCTATCTATCTATCTATCTATCTATTCTCATCAGCCGTTGTCTTCCCTCTAGGCTTAGCCCAGCCTCTACCGCCGTGTCACATACATTAACACCATTGGCTTTACATTGAACTTGTGCTGAGTGGCGTCAGTTGAATCAGTTGTTTTGTTTTTTTTCAATCGAGGAATTTTATTCAATTTCATGTCATAGTGTACGGAAATAGTAGGTGAATGACTACAAACAAATTAAAATTACAATATCAATCACAATCAAATGAACGTTACAAAATCAATCACAATCAAATGAACGTTACAAAATCAATCACAATCACCGCTATTTTTCAACCTGTTGGCTAGGCTGGGTTAGGCCAGCATCGAGCGCTCAGCCCAGTCTACGATGGTGAGAGGGGGTTTCAATGCGGACCATTCTAGCTCGCTTCGCGAAGCAGGGAAAGAGACAGCTGGCGAAGCCACGCGTGGAATCTAATTCAGTAGTGTATATCTATGCTCGGTGCCATTCGGTGCCCATTCCGCCCTGTCTTCGCTCTTCGCCTGTCCTAAAACTTTCTCCACACATCGTTGGTCGAAAATCAACTTTAAACATCACATCCATGTATTTTGTAAGGATCCGTAGTGTGAAAATAAGTTTATTAGTAAGTATTTGCACTGAATCTAAGTTCCGTTATTAACGTGACCTAGATCTAGATCTAGATCTAGTCTTGGGCTCAAGCGGCCTGTGTCACAGTCAGTGTGTGTTGTGTAGCGCACGAATAATGATTGTTGAACGAAGTATAAAATGTGTTCAGGTTGTTTCATGAAGTTACTATTGCAGCTTTGTCAAATCTCCTAAGCGTAGTCACGAAGTTTTAGCTGCTTACAGGTTCACCCCTCTAGCTCAGTTACAGTAAGATGCATAAAACTTGAAATTTTCTCCCCAAAAAAACGGTGGGTGTGACCGGGGGAGCATGAATAGAGGTATCATATTACTTTCATCGTCGGCTCCGTACAATCACTTCAAAATGCTTATGACTTTTTTTTTGTTTTGAATGATTATTCTGTACAGGCGGTGTACGCTTCATATCTGTCGTGTTACATGCGTGTAGCATTATTAGACACATAATTATGTACATTCAAAGTGTGCAAAAAACGTGAAATTTTCCCCCAAAAACGGTGGCTATGACCGTGGAAGCATGAATAGAGGTATCATATCACTTTCATCGTCGGCTCCGTAGCCAGCCACGCTTCTCTGCACATCTTTAACCAAATCAGCAGACCGGAACAGTCGGGCACAAATATGCATTAAATTGTAAATAATTGTATGGCGCACATGTCCGAGAATGTGTTTCAGAGAATAATTATCATGTCAAGTATGCACCAGATGAAATATATCACGATTTGACGATGATGTCACTATGACCTACCTTGCTGAGGAAAGATTACCAGGTATGATCATATTTCTTCCTATGAGCAAAAAATATTAATATTGTAAAGAATTAATTGTGAAATTTTTAAACAGTTTATAGGAGTCATCGCTGCAACCAATAAGTATTATTTAGCTCAAAATCCTACTTGCATCTTCCAGCTGGTTAGGAAAGGGGACAACAAATTTTTTAGTCTTTGCATTAAGCCTAAGTGCCGTTATGAATGCGATCTAGAACTAGATATAGGCCTACAGCTGGATGTGATACAAGGACATTTTGCAAGATTTATCTTGCCGGGGTTGGCTAGTATCATAAAGGAAGCAAGGTCTCCAATGTAATCATGAAAGGCTTTTTGACCGCTGAGCCTTAAATTAAATTCTACAAAATATCACATTACGCATAGAAAGACGTAAAGGTGTACGTGGGCATATTTTAAAAGGTCTTGAAATTGGCTAAATATTTAATACTTTCGTTGACTTTGAGCCACAACTGAGTTGAACAGAAAAAAGTGTTCCAACATTTTGAGCCATGACAAAAAGAAGGAAGCGCATATCAGTACAACATGTTATACGGATATAGACAGTGTATATGGCCTTCTTAATTTGCATAGTTTTTAAAAATATGAATCGGCTTAGTAGCAAAACAATCCGACTTTTGCTCGGAGATTGCGTGATCTGCGCTAATAATATACTTAAGTGTACGTCGATCACCAATGGCTACCCCAACCCATTTTCGCCTGATTAGTCAATCTGACTACCGCCCATTGATACAAACTGACTAGACCCTCACGCCCCCAGGTCCATCTGACTATTCCATGTGTTGTCACTTTAAATTCGTGAACACCATACCAAGTTTTGTTTCAGCAAACCTTCACCAGTCGCGCTTTTGGTAAACATGTTGTACGGATATGCACTGTCCATATCCATACAACGTGTTGTACGGATATACACTAAAAGAATCATTTTCTTCGAACAGAATTAAAAACTATGACAGTAAATTTCGTTGTGGGCCTCAATTTACACATGTGCGATCGACATTGAACTTTAAAAATCACATCTGTGTATTTCCCCAGTCAGCGGGCAATTAGTAGGCTAGTCTATATTTTTATATAACAAGCTTAAAGCCGCCCTCCGTGAGCGCGGACCCTCTCCCCAACCACTGCCATGCCCGTCACTTTCTACCCTCTCTGCATCTGTTTCATGAAACCGAAATAATTTCCAAAGCAATCTAGACCTTTTGGCCCATATAACTAAGGGTCTGAATAATGAAAAACGAATTTTAATGAGTAAACAGTTTATTGGAGTAAACAATAAAAGCTATAAAAATTTAACTATCATTATCAATTTGGGATCATTATAGAGGCAGCAGAGTAAAGCCTACCTGTGGATTAATTTTAGTAGCGAGCACGTCGAATAATTTACATTAGCTGGCAGGAAGTGTTCACGTCACGGGTCACGTGCTCATGAAAAAATGGGATCCCAGCCGAGCAGTTAGTGACACAATGCAAACTCAAAAAAAAATAATTGAAAAAACAACCAATTAAAAAAAAAAAAAAACGTCGATGCACCCTCACGGTATTTGAAACCTCCATGCAAAATGTGGTTGCTTTAGTGGCCTAATAAAAAAGATTATCAGTGGACCATCTCGGCACCAAAACGGGGGTGTGGAGGAAAGATAGGATTATTTCGCTATAAACATGATACAGAGATTGTTGTTTACAGATTACACAATAAATGCCAAGTTGGATCATCTATCTTCTTACTTGGAAGCTAAAATCTTCTTTGCTCACCCATTCCTTCAGGGGCAATAAAACCGTTTTATTGCGGTTCTCGTGTTTTGTTCAAGTCCGGACCCCGGCGCTGTCTGGAACTGCCAAGACTTATCCATATCAAGGATCTCCGAGTCTCAGACCAGCAAAGTGGCCCCGTAGAATGACAAGGCTCTATCTCCACTTTATGGCTGAACTGAGTTACACACTACACACTACTTCTATAGGCCTTCTCCATCGTGTGACAAAGTATCAAGAAGATTCCGTGCGTAACTTGTATGTATTACTGAAAAGAAAAACAAATTGTTTCCTCTATGATCACATGAAACTTCAATCGTCGATTTCTCAAAAGTTGACGGAAGGAGTGAGAACCTTGTCATTATAAGGCAAGGGCGCTCAACCTTTATTGGCATAGGATCTACTTTTACATTTCCCAGCCTTTGGAGATCTACCAGACTGGCGAAGCCCTGAAACAAAAAATAAAAGAAAACTATCGGCGTTATTCACTTTAACATACAACTTAGAATCTTAGATACAAAATGCAGTGAACCAAAAAGATATTTTATTTTAATAACACATTTTTACCTATATATATACCTCGCGGGTGTGTCCTACATTCATCCCGCGATCGACTGCCAAGCACTTGAAGATCGACCGGTAGATCGCGATCGACTGGTTGAGCAACCCTGGTCTAAGAGGACGAAAGAATAATCCAGTTTCAGGGCAAATGACGTCTACCAAGTGTGGTTGGATGTGTGGTAACAGGGTGAAACAAGAGAAAATTCAGTTTGAACTTGTTTTTCTTTGAGATCGATTGACTAAGAGTTTGAGTCTGAGTTTAAGTTCGGATTTTACTGCTCGTCGGCACGGTAGCGGCTACTTTGTGTCTTTCACGGTCTATTTGGGTACGTTATTCGTGTTTGGTTTTCACAGCTTCATCAATTTGAATTTCACAAATAGAATTAAACAGTTCCTTATAAACTTGATTACACAGGTAAAACTCTCAAAATCTGTTTTGTATAGATCTGAAAAGAATTTTGTAAATGTACAAAAAAGTTTTTAACTCAAGTCTTGTATCTCTATGGCATATCTCTGAAGATCATGGATGATAAAATCTTTTTCATAAAATCTTTTCAAGGGGCTCAGATTTGGAATTCTCTGTATCTGTCTGTGAGAGAAATTGAAAACCTTATAGCTTTTAACCATCAGCTGAAGAGTTATCTTTTTACACTCTGGACGTCCATGACGTTTTTCCCTGAGTATGCCTGTGTATTGTGTTTGCGATTTAGGATAGACATGATGTAAAAAAAATGTTGTAAAGCGTTTAGGATCTGGTTGGTAACGGGGTGGGGCGCTGTCTAAATGCTATGTATTATTACTGTTATTATCTTAGACTGAGAACAGACATGAAATAGATAGTTTATTATTTCATTCCGAACAGAGTAAATAAGGGAGGTTATTCTGTCAAGAGCAGATTTAATTCATAAGAGTAAATTTTTGCGAGAGCAGTAAGTAATTTTTAGAAACGTAATTATTGTACGAGCCAGCATAACTTGGCCTTGAGCTGGTCTCGTAAACAATGAGTTTTGAACAGTTTTTTCCCTGATAGATAGACAGAAGGTGGGGAAGGATAGAGGGACAGCGTAGGTGTGCATGACTGAGCACTTGTTGTATCTCGTGTTTTGAACTAGGGGTAGTAAAGAGGGAAGGGGTGGGTAGGAATTAAATGTTATTGAGACGTCTGTTGACGTACAGAAAAACCGTGATCCAGAGTAAAAGCTCGGGGTTTTGAACATGTTAAGAATTTATTGCTATAAAATTTATATTATATTGTATTGAAGTAATTCGACCTTTGATGTCGACCCGAGGTCGTTGCGTAGGGCTGTTACTTAAAATAACTCAGTTCGGCAGCTGAGCTAGAAGTGGTTGCACCAATCACAATCCAGGAATTAGACGGTAAGCTGCAGATGCAGTCCAGTATTTAAGGCCATACAGAACTTAGTTCTGGGCCACATGTAGAAAATCCATTTACGAGGTGGACGGCGATAGTCCTCAGCCAGATGAGGGACATGGAGACGCAGTTGAGCAGTCCATTGTGAGGGGCCTGATTTAAAGCTCCAGAGCCTAAGCTACTTGGTTTGATATAAACCCACAGCGTTTACATCCAGCGCTCTCACTCCCAGTGAGGGCCGCATGGTGAGAGTCTATACTAATTTGTAATGATGAAAGTGAACCGTTCTACTTACTTTTGAAGACAGTTTCAGAGCTACCGCCAGACAACGCATGGTTGTACAAGCATTCTCCATGGCGTGTCTAGAGGAAATGTCCACATCATAACATGTCTCATTGAATTAATAGAATTTAAACTGTTATATCCGTCGCCACGTGCGCGGATTCTATTTGCCATATAACTCATATGACCTGCAAGTAGTTAGATTGAATTCGTTAGTCTTTATAAAAGCTGTAGTTCCATTAGTTAGATTCAGTTGCCTTTGAATTGATATATATATTTATAATTATATTTGTTACATTAATTCCTGTAATTAAACTGCTCTACAGTTCTGCTAAAATTGAAAGCAATTGATTTATTTAGTTTCTAGAGTGCAAGTATTTATTTTTGTGTGTTCGTCGATTGTGGGAGCGGACCTCGAAAGAGTGTCAGTCGAAATATCCCCATGTAACCCACATCGCGACATATTCCACTGGCCATTGAGGTGTACTGAACATGTTTAAGGTTACCTCATGTCCCAAAAGTCGACTTAGGTCGCTCTTTAATTTAAAGCTACAATTGAGGGAGTTAGAATTGGGAGGGATGTAAGTGTCACGTGACTGCTTTTGAGAAAGATTGTTGTTACTTGTATGTACGGTCTCCAAGTTGTTTTTTCCATTAGGAGTACGTATTTGAAAGCCTTTTGTGACTCCAGAGCTAGAAAGCTCCTCGTGAAATACTCCTAACAACAGCTTAATTAATTTATTAATTTTTCAGATTTTCTTTTTGTTTTCCTCCTGTTTTTTGGTTGAAAGGGTAGGGAGGCAGGGTTCGGGATTGGATAAGATTTAGGTTTGAGGATAAGGACGGGGTTAGAGAGAGGTACGTATGTGTACGTGCCCCTAATGCAAAACGCTTAGAGACCGTACGTACAAGTAACAACAGCTCTTGGGGAAAAAACAACAACAAAAAAACATCATTTCAGTATTTAACCAATCGAATTTAATAAACGTTCACAATACTGACATCAACTCTTTAAGTAAATAATTAAGATATTAAATTCGACTGGTTTATACTGTAATGATGTTCTTTGTTTTTTTTTCCTCAAAAGCGGTTATAACGTTCTCACTCAGATCCCTTCTGTTTCAAACCTCCTCAGTTATTCTCCCTGAGTGGTTGGTACAGGTGTGGCCTGAGACACATACCAAGATGGTTCAATTCGCCAAATTTCTTCCGTCGACTTCATAATTTAACGAAAAAGACTAGTATCACAGGGGCTCTGTGAGAAGTACTCACCGTGTTTATACGCGCGCAAAGTTGTGGACATATAGTGAAAGAAGGAATGGTTCGTCTCGGAATCTTGTGTCGTATATCGGGTGTGACCTGTATTCCCAGTGTCAGCTTGACCTGAATAATGTGCAACTCTTGTGCTGTTGAAAATAATCTCCTGATTTATACAGACAAGTGCTTACTTTTATATCAACATTTTATTGCCTTACGGGACAGAACAAAACACAGAAGTTTAAATTCTGTACAAATAAGATAACTTGGTTTATAGCTGAAGAAAAAACATTTGCATTTGGGGGGGGGGGGGGGGGAGGGGGGTTGCC
Source organism: Onchidella celtica (assembly GCA_963931925.1). Taxonomy (NCBI): domain Eukaryota; kingdom Metazoa; phylum Mollusca; class Gastropoda; order Systellommatophora; family Onchidiidae; genus Onchidella; species Onchidella celtica. The sequence goes on from OZ007568.1 coordinate 78,931,983, forward strand.
GCACATAATTATTCTTCACCCTGCCTAGTGACGTTAACTCTCTTGTGGCCTCAATTACATTGTGGGCAGGTAAGAGTTGCGATAGGTGGTGACAAACAAAACAGGAATGAAATGGTGAATGTTCTGTTAGGCTAATTAACGCAAGCTCTACTTTCCCGTTTCTTTGGCAAGTTGGCAAATAATGACATAATCAAACGGAGATTTACCTTTCCATGTTACAAACATATATTTCTCATTATTATTCCTGGCAGACGCCCGCCCAGAGCTTCGCCAGGTTATGTTTGTCTTCATCTGTTTGACCGCTTTTGTGAGGGTGATTTAATTTGGCAGCAATTGCTGTTGGCCTTCCTGGCAATGCGTGAATCAGCTGAGAGACTCCCACAACAATAGTCTGGCAAGGAGGCGGGAACCGTTTGTAGCTCAGTATCGATATGTGTATAAACAACAGGTGTCCTTATCAAGGTGGTATCGTGCTGAAGTAGACCATTTTTTGTTCGTTGAGAGCAATAGCAAATAAACACTACATTATTATATTCATCCCGTCCTCCCTTCTCTCTGCCTCTCTCTCCCTTTTTCTCTCTGTCTCCCCCTCTCTCTCTTTCACTCTCTCTCTCCCTCTCTCTCTCTCTCTCTGTCTCCCTCTTTCTCTATCTCACTCTCTCTCTCCCTCTTTCTCTCTCTCTCTCCCCTCTCTCTTTCTCTATCACACTCTCTCTCCTTCTTTCTCTCTCCCCCCCTCTCTCTCCCCTCACTCTCCCCCCTCTCTATCTCACCCTCTCTCTCCCTCTCACCCTCTCCTTCTCCTCTCTCTCCTCTCTTTCTCTCTCTCCCGTCGCCCCCACTCCCCCCCCCCCACTCTCTCTCTCCCTCTCTTTCTCTCTCTCTCTAAGGCAGTGAGAGACAGGGAAAGAAAGACAGGGAGAGATGTGAGACAGAGAGAGAGAATAAGAAAGGAAAAAAAGGGGGAAGGGGGGGCTTAGTTTTGCACCGTATACACTCGTGGTTTTTTCTACAATGTTAAGACACTGCCACACACTGCCACACACTGCCGTCCCTGTATTAAAAATTATGGTGCAGAAAACTGGATGTACTTGTGAAGTTCTGAGCTGATAGAGGGGCGAGTCAGGAGAAATCTTACTTGAAAACAATGTAAACTTAGATACGGCGCTCACTGTCTGTGCGCAATTATTCATCTGTCCATGTATCGAAATTCACTGTTGTACCGACTACAGCCATGGGGAATGTTTTGACTAGTTATAGTTTTTTTTTCTTCATTCCCATCGCTTGTCAATGCCGCAGGTGAGTTTCTGCTCACCTCCACTGAATATACTCTCTGAAGGCAGGCTGCATGCGGTCGTTCATCGTTCATACTTTAACGTTCGTCGTCTTATGTAAGTCGTTTATCATACGTATAATATTACAATTATGTATTGTGAAGGAAGTAAGGTCTCCAATGTAATCAAGAAAGGCTTTTTAACCCCCGAGCCATAAATTCTACAAACTATCGTATCGCGCCTAGAAAGACGTAAAGGTGTACGCAGGGATAATTATTTTAAAAGGTCTTGCAGTTTGCTGTATTTTTAATACTTTTGTTGATTTTGAGCCACAACTGAACAGAAGAAAGTTCCGACCTTTTAAGCCCGAGAAAAAGACGCATCTCTTTCGTGCAGAATCAAAAAATATGACAGGAAATTTCGTTCTGCGCCTCAATTTCACATTTGTGGTCGAAATTCAACTTTAAAAATCACATAATCTGTTTATTCTTCGCGTCACTGGACCAATAGTCAAACACAAAACCTGGTGAAGCCTATTAGTACTGCTACAAAATGCAACACCGAATCACCAAATATCAGTGTAGGCAGTTGAGCAGTACTCACAAAAGCTAGCCAAAGAGCTCAGACACAGTGTCCTGTGTGTCGTTGTTTCGCTTTCGTTAGATTTTGCCTAATGACGTCAGTCTCGACGAAATGTGAAACGAAAGGAAGGCGGGCGCTTTATGTACTCTTTAATGGCGCTGTGTACGTTTTTGACGTCTTCTCGGTTTTTCGGCAAGATGAGACATGACGTCATTCGGCAAAATTACCGAAAATGATGTCACGAGTGGAGTGAGCGGGATTCAAGGATTACGGGGGCATGGAAGTGAGGGATTGACTCACGGGATAGTGAGGCTGCTCACCTATATTGACTTCTGTTAGTTAACGAAAAAGCGTGGAATGTTGTGAGTTGGGGGGTCGGCATGAGGCGAGAGCGCTGTACTGACAATCACTGCAAGTTAAGGAGTCCCAGGGGACAGACGTGAGATCAGAGGCAGTCGGGAGATTGTTGTGTGTTTTCCAGTGATGACTGGTAGGTTGAACTATGATTTATAATTATGATGATTGATGTATTATATTCGCCTATGACCATGATGTAAATAAGTATATGTGAGGAATGTGGAAGTCAGTGATTACTGTGTATAGAAATGTGCGCCATGAGCGATAGATGTAAGTTAGGTTCATGGATTCGTAGCGAGAGTGAGTGCTGTGTGGTACGGTGGAGGTGTGTTACCGTAAGATGTGTGGTGAGTGAAAGGTGGACTATTGTGTGTACGCTTCATGGGTTGTAATGAGGGGTGAAGTGGTTAGAAATGGTATGGTATTATACCAATGTAATGTTCTTCTTGTAGGTGCCGGGGTCGGGCCGAGAAGCCACCCGCGGTGAGCGAGCAGCACAGGGGATAGGCCAACATAGGGCCGAAGGCTACGCATAGGCCAGTGGAGTGAAGCTGTCGAGCAGGACAGGAGGAACGCATGAGCCGTGGTAGTCTGGCCACAGACAGGGATGTGTATAGAAATGTTAATGTGCTCTTAAGATGTACTACATGTGATATTAATATACTGTGCCATTGAGATACTAATATGAATTGAACTATTACCGTGCTATGGACATGTTGAGGTGCTATTGGAAGGCTAAGGTGTTATTGCCATAGGGAGGTGCTATTGAGAGACTGCGGTGCGAAAGAAATACTAAATGTGTTAAGACATTGAGTGGAGAGGCTGAAGCCGAAGTGCCTTTAAAAGTAACTACCGGGTTGTGGACCCGAGGAAGAGTGCTTGAGGGAAGAAGGCCGTTGGACGGCAGTTGATTAGAATAATATAATGTATGTAATTGCACTGTTATCTTTATCTTTATGTGTAATAAATGTGTGAGTCTGATGGGTTGTTCTGTTAAGTGTTATACGTGTTCGTTCGTGATTGTTGTCCTGTTATAATTATTACATCTCCCAGTCTGGGATTTGTGACACTGGGGGTTCGTCCGTTGTGACGCTCGTCCGTTGTGACGCTCGTCCGTTGTGACACTCGTCCGTTTAGTTTACCTGTGGTCATTTTGACATTGTGTATTCGTCATATCTGGTTATTTTTCTGTTGTGCTAGGAATTCTTGCTGTTGTCTTTGTTCGTGGAATGAATGGAAATTTCATGATGATATGATTTATGTATATTACTATAAATATGTACTAATGTGTGATTGAATTTTCACAGAGAGAGTGTGTGTGCCAGCCTGAGAAGTCAAGCAGCCAGAGCTCCGATTGAGGATATAAGTTAGAGTCTAAAAACTGAAAGTTAAGTAAAATTCAAAATTTTTGTGCCCTGGATTGTGGGCTGTTCCTTTAATCTGTCTTTTTCTCTGTTTTTGCTGTTTTCGTTTGCTGTCTTGAACTTGCGGTGGCGCGGGTTTGCTGTGGTGAACTTGGTTTATCCTCTTCGGGAGGTGGGCTAAACTTGGAACCACGTCCATCACAGCGAACAGTTCTGTAGGGCTTTGTTATTGTTTTGTTGTAGCGTCGATATCTTCTCTGTTTCTGCAGGAAGACGTATTCTCTTGTCCGATCTCTGACCTATCTGTAGATACGTTCTTTTTTTCAGGCTCTGTTCTTGTTCGTACCTTGTAGTGTAATCGGCGTAGTTAGGTTGCATTTTTTTCCCATTATAGCTTTTTTTTAGAAGCTTTGTCCTAGTCTGGTTCGTTGTCTTTGATGTCCTTGTGGTCCTTCTTCTGAATTTCTTCATTTTTGTCTTTTCTATTCTCTTTTGTTATTTAATAGTGCTATACATTTTATGAACATAGAATTAGTTAGAGAGAGTATGCTATAAAATGTTCAGTGAGGTGTGTTTCTGAATTGCATTTGGAAATAGTGCTTGTTATTGTAGTGGCATAATTTCAGGTCTCGGGATACGTCGGTTATAATAAGCTTATAGTAAGTACATAAACAATTATTGCATTTCATATTGTATAATAATAAATCCGTGAAATGGCGGATCTCCGTGAGCTCATGAAGGTAGGTACGGAACTTGGCCTTGAAGGCGTAGAGCTACGCGGCTGGATTAAAGAGCAGCAGGCGGAATTGCGCGAGAGCGTGCTAAAGATAGAGACCGGGAAAGAGAGGCTAAGGATAAGGAGCAGGAAAGGGAGTTAAAGTTAAGGGAGATAGAAGCTCAAGAACGGGAGATAGAGGCTAGGGATAAGCAGCAGGAGAGAGAGGCGCGAGTAAGAATCGCAGAATTAGAAATCAAGAAGAATGCGCCAACGGAAACAGTTGAGCGGCAGGTACACAATAAAGGTGGCGTTAGGATTAAGCTGCCGACGTTCGACGACCGGAAGGACGATATAGACGCCTTCCTTTACAGGTTCGAGCTAAATGCACAACTGCAACGGGGGGAGAATAAGCAATTATGGTCCACGTACCTGGCATCCTTATTGCAGGGGCGAGCGTTAACGTACTTTAAAGAGTTACAGCGCGAAAACGTGCATGATTACGATAAGCTGAAGTCTTTGCTGCTTCGCCGATTTGCGCGTACGGAGGAATATTTCCGGGAGCAGTTTAGGCGAGCACGTGCGGATACCAGGGAGGACTTTGCTGCCTTCGTCGCGAGACTGACATAGTATTTTACGAACTGGTTGGACTTGTCCCATGTTGGCGCAGATTTTGCTAAATTGAAAGACCTAATGATCCGTGACCAGCTGTACGCGTCGTGCCATAAAGATTTAATGGCTTTTCTAAAAGAAAACGAACCCGCGACGGTGCAGGAGGCGTCAAAGTTGGCGGAAGCATATCGTACGACACATCCGTCCAAACCAGTCGCGAGGGCGTACGTACAGGATGCTGGTTACGTCGCCGTAGTTGAGGGGTCGCCGACAGGACATAGAGACAGGTCGCGTCAGCGTGGTGCCTATAATGGGCAAGCCCAGGTTCAACGTAGGTGGTATTATCAATCACCTGCATGTGGAGCCGGTAAGTTTGACCGAGCAGGAGGGCTGGGTCGCGGTAATGGCCGAGGGCGGTTTGTAACCTTTGCCGATCATCGACGGCATAGGGACTTTAGTTCCGGTCGCGATGGGTCACGGGGACCCAGGTCTAGCGGAACACAGGGAGCGGAATGTTGGACTTGCGGACGCATAGGTCATTTTTCACGGGATTGTAGGACCGCGAATTGTTGGAACTGCGGAAGAGCAGGTCACATCAGGGTAAATTGTCCTGCAGGTAGGATAGCGGCGAACGTGGATGGCAATCACGGTAGCTCCACTCCATGTTCACCTAATAAATTTCATCATGCGGCCGCGTGTATTACATCGGACAACGGAGGCGGACAGTATTCTAAGTGTCCCAGTTGTGAGAAATTGTTATCTTCTGGTGTTTTACCTTGTGGGAGAAAGATTCCCCTTATAAATTCATGTCATACAGGAGGTGTTCTTAGGGTTTATCCGGGGTTTGTTGGGGACGAACCGGTCTCGGTTTTACGGGATACAGGATCTACCGTTGTGGGGGTGCATAGAGACTGCATTCGGGATTCGCAGCTTACAGGTGAAACTGTCCCGTGCATTTAATTTTCAGGGGCCATTGAGAAATTACCATTGGCAAAGATAGTGATTGATACGCCTTTCCTTAGCGGGGAAGTCCAAGCAGTCGTTGGTTTTTTTCCAGGCGCCCAGCTCATCATTGGTAATGTGTCTCGGGTAGTTTCCCCTTCCGAAGAGAATGTGCAGGCATGGTCACAATCAAAAGGTATTGACTTTTGTGCCGCAGTCGAGACACGTCGACAGGTAGGTGATAGGAGTAAGATTAGACCTTTGGCAACGCCAGCGGTCAACCTGGATATCACACCAGAGCGCTTGGCGAGATTACAAAAGGAGGATCCATCATTGAGTCCATGTTTTGGGGAAGCGCGAACAGAGAAAACGAGGAAATATAAGAACGGTTCATCTTCCTTTGTTATCCAGGCGGCCATTCTGTTCCGAAAGTATGTCACGGTGGCTTCCATTTTAAAGCAGGTCGTTGTGCCAGCGTTGCTAATTGCAACAGTATTGCATTTAGCACATGATGTCCCATTAGCGGGTCATATGGGGATAGCTAGAACCAAAGAAAGGGTTCTTAAGAATTTTTATTGGCCATCCGTCCACAGAGATGTACGATTGTATTGTAAGACGTGCAGTGCGTGCCAAAAGACGACGCGTAAGGGACGTACACCCCAGGCTCCTCTTCAAAAGATCCCCACGGTTTCGGAGCCGTTTAAAAAGGTTTCGATAGACCTTGTTGGCCCCATTCACCCAGCTACCGATAGGGGGAATCGATTTTTCTTAACAGTCATATGTAATGCTACGAGATGGCCAGAGGCGGTTCCTCTTCGGACCATAACGTCTGAGGCAGTCGCGGAAGCGTTGTTTGCAATTTTCGCTAGGGTAGGAATACCAGAACAAATTTTGTCTGATAGGGGCGCGCAATTTACTTCGGAGATGATGAAAGAATTGTTTCGCTTATTTAGCATACAGCCCATCACTACCACCCCATATCATCCGCAGGCTAACGGCATGTGCGAGAGATTGAATTCGACGCTAAAGTCGATGCTGCGTAAGGTAGCTGCTGATCGCCCTAAAGATTGGGATAGATATATCCCTGCAGTATTATTCGCGTATAGGGAGGTACGGCAGGAGTCAACGGGATTCTCTCCGTTTGAAATGTTGTATGGTCGTAGTCCTAGGGGTCCAACCGATGTTTTTCGGGACATGATGACGTCGCCATCATCAGGAGACGATGAGCAAATTTCAGTGTTTCAGTACCTGGTTGATTTAAGAGAGAGATCATCTTCAGCGCGCACTATGGCAGAAGAAGCTTCTAGTACCGCTTCAAAAAGAGCAAAAAACTATAAAGATAGAGGATCCAAACTGAGAATTTTTAAGCCAGGAGACAAGGTTCTATTGTTATTGCCTACGGATCATAATAAGTTATTGATGACATGGAAAGGTCCTTATGCTATTGAGCGAGTTGTTTCGAAGGTAGATTACGCTATCCAGATTGATGGGTCAATTAAGTTATTCCATGTTAATATGCTACAGAGATTTTATGAGAGACCAGAGTATCTGTGGGCACAGACGAAACCAGAGGAGAGTGTCTTCTCTATTGCTTGTACGGGGGTCGTAGACCAGTTAGACAGTGACGTAAGCGACACCGAGGCGCAGGAAGAGGTACAAATTCAATTGCCGGAGTTAACTCCAACACAAGGTTACAGGGACGTGAAATTTAACCCTGACCTTACGAGCTCAATGAGTAGGGAACTTGAGACCCTGTTGTCGTCATTCCCAGATGTTATTACAGATTTGCCGGGTCGCACTACGGTGATCCAGCACCAAATAAAGTTGACTTCGGATAAGCCAGTATCTCTTAGACCTTATCCGCTGCCTTTTTCTTCCAGAGATAGAGTTATAAAAGATGTTGAGTCAATGTTGAAGTTAGATGTGATAGAACCATCAACATCGCCGTATTCATCACCCATCGCCCTCGTGAAAAAACTTGATGGATCGGTGCGGTTCTGTATTGATTTTCGAAAATTGAACACAATTACGGTAGGCGATAGGGAGCCTATTCCATTTCAAGAGGAACTAATAGCTTCATTGGCTGGTTCCACGTGGTTTTCCAAGATAGATTTAACGAAAGGTTATTGGGAAATTCCTCTTGCTGAGGAGTCTAAACAATACACGGCTTTCCAAACGCCCATTGGATTATTCCAATTTAAGGTCATGCCATTTGGCTTGGTAAACGCGCCAGCGACGTTTGCGAGATTAATGAGACTGGTATTAAAGGACATACCTAATGTCGTGTCATCCTTTGACGATATAGCGTGTCATACGTCGTCATGGTCGGATCATATTCAGACACTAACAGTAATTTTTCAACGATTGCGTCATTTTGGGTTAACTGCTAAACCCGCAAAGATGGATTTGGCATGTCCAGAGATAGTATTCTTAGGACATATCGTGGGTAGAGGTGTTCAGAGACCTGAAGTAACAAAAATTGACAAATTAGTAGGGTTGCAAATCCCTAAAACAAAGAAACAAGTCAGAAGCTTAGTGGGAATTTTAAATTATTACAGGAAATTCGTTCCAAATTTTGCCTCCTTGTCATCTTCTCTTACTGACCTTACTAAGAAGGGACCACCCGATAAGGTCCAGTGGACGTCTGTTTGTCAGACAGCATTTGATAAATTGGTGACAGCATTATCATCGTCACCCATTCTGATATTACCCGATTTTCGATCTAAATTTATCCTCAGAACAGATGCATCGGACTCTGGTGTCGGCACTTGTCTTCTACAGGAGAAGAACGAATGTTTCCATCCTGTATGTTATGTCAGTAGGAAGTTACTGCAGAGAGAAAGAAAGTATTCTGTGATAGAGAGGGAGTGTCTTGCCATTGTGTGGTCCGTCCAAAAATTAGGACGTTATCTGATGGGACGAGAATTCTACATCCAGACAGACCACAAGCCGCTAACGTTTTTGTCTAAGAATCGTTCATCCAGCCCTCGCTTATCTAGATGGGCATTGGCTTTACAGCCGTATACGTTCGTCATTCAACCGATTCCAGGAACCAGCAATCATGTCGCCGACTACCTTAGTCGAGCCTAGGTGAAGATTTCAGTAGCTTACACATCGGAGGACAGGAACATTCGACAGACAGAACAACGAAGAGTCGCAGATTGTGCACAATTGGAAACGTATATCAGCAGAAATTGGGAAACATATGAACATTGACAGTGATCTGTGTGAACGTTTCTGCGATCATAAAATATTGACATTATAAATATTATATGAGGAATGGTTGATAGGTTGAGTGATTTTGATTCTGTATTAGGTATTATGTTTTAGTTAGGTATTGATGATGTGATACATATATGCATAGTGCAGGGCAAATTGATCGCCAGGTTTTCCTCTGATTTAGGTATCATATGTGCTAGGGGCATGAGTAGGTCATTTTTACGTAAGTATCGCTCACGCTCACTCGTTGACATTTATCTTGATGCGATTTGGAAATTAATTGCATTAATTTTTTTGGGGTGGGGGATGATGTCACGAGTGGAGTGAGCGGGATTCAAGGATTACGGGGGCATGGAAGTGAGGGTTTGACTCACGGGATAGTGAGGCTGCTCACCTGTATTGACTTCTGTTAGTTAACGAAAAAGCGTGGAATGTTGTGAGTTGGGGGGTCGGCATGAGGCGAGAGCGCTGTACTGACAATCATTGCAAGTTAAGGAGTCCCAGGGGACAGACGTGAGATCAGAGGCAGTCTGGAGATTGTTGTGTGTTTTCCAGTGATGACTGGTAGGTTGAACTATGATTTATAATTATGATGATTGATGTATTATATTCGCCTATGTTATGGCATCCGTACATCTACGTGAGATGGTGGACATTGCAGCATGTAAGAGGGGGCAACTTAAACAATGTCATGTGGTTAACACATGCATACACACAGACACACGAAGAAGCATTTATACACACATACTCATATAAAAACAAACTATGAAGCACATCGGTTAATCTAAGTGCATCTTCTTCTGTGGCTGGAGAGTCCTATCCGAGACCTGCACACTCTCTGGCAGTTGTCACATGTAAATGTTCCCGATGTTTCAACATCTCTGTCTTCTTTCCTGTTCCGTTCTCTTTTCTGCTTCATGTTGTTTAGCCAGTCTGCATCATGATGTTTCATTCCTTGGCGTAGTTGGTGTCGCCATGCGTCTCTTTCTTCTGCTGTGCATTCCCAGTTTCCGTCATTGATCTGGAAAGACTTCATGTCACGTTTGCATGCATCCTTGAACCGGAGCTTTGGGCGTCCTTTTGGTCTTGAGTCTTCCTTCAGTTCTCCATACAGCATGTCTTTGGGTATGCGCCCGTCCTCCATTCGTCTGACGTGGCCTAGCCATCGCAATCTGCGTTGCTTCAGGAGAGCTGTGAGACTTAGTAGTTTGGCTTTTTCCAGGACTTCTGCATTTGTGACTTTGTCCTGCCACCTAATGTTCAGAATGCGGCGAAGACATCTCAGGTGGAAACTGTTCAATCTCTTCTCTTGATGAGCATAGGTTGTCCATGTTTCTGCGCCATACATCAGAGTGCTCAGTATGCATGCTCTGTAAATCAGCATCTTGGTCTTCATTGTGAGCCGTGTGTTGTTCCAAGCTCTCTTCATCAATCTGCTGAAAGTGGTGGCTGCTTTCCCGATCCGGATATCAAGTTCATCATCCAAGGACTGATTAGATGTTACTGTTGACCCAAGGTATGTGAATTTGCTCACCACTTCTAATGGTTTTTCGTTGAGTGTGATCGTCGGCTCTTGGGAGACGCCCTGCACCAGCACGACTGTTTTCTTGACACTGATGGTGAGTGCGAAGGCCTCGCATGCAGATGACAGGCGATCCATCAGCCGTTGTAGTGTCTCCTCGTCATGGGCCACAAGTGCTGCATCATCAGCGAATAAGAGCTCTTTAATAAGCAACTGTCTAACCTTGGTCTTTCCCTTAAGTCTTGACAAGTTGAATAGCTTTCCATCGGATCTTGTGTGAAGGTACACTCCATCCTCTGAATCCTTGAAAGCACAGCTGAGAAGCACTGAGAAGAAGATCCCAAAGAGGGTGGGGGCAAGGACACAGCCTTGTTTGACACGGCTATTCATCTCCAAGCTGTCGGACACAGTACCATCCAACTGTACTGTTGCTTTCATGTTGCTGTGGAAGGATATGATGAGGCTAAGGAGAACCGGTGGGCATCCGATCTGTTTCAAGACAGCGAAGAGGCCAGATCTGCTGACGGTGTCAAATGCCTTGGTCAAATCTACGAAAACTAGATGCAATGGTTTGTTTTGCTCTCTACATTTCTCTTGGAGCTGCCGTAAGGAGAATATCATGTCGATTGTTGATCGGCCAGCTCGAAACCCACACTGTGATTCAGGGTAGACTCTGTTTGCCAGGACTTGCAGGCGTGGTAGTATTACCCTTGCGATGGTCTTCCCAGTTATGCTGAGGAGTGAGATTCCTCTATAATTATTGCAATCTCCTTTGTCTCCTCTGTTCTTGTAGAGGGTCACGATGTTAGCATCTCTCATGTCCTGGGGAATCTCACGTTGTCTCCAGCATTGTAGTAGTAGCTCATAGAGATGTGGTAGAAGAGCGTCTTTTCCGTACTTCAGTACTTCGCCTGGGATGCCATCATTTCCAGGTGCTTTGCCGCTGGGTAGTCTGACAATTGCCTCTCTAAGTTCTTGCAATGTGGGTTCTGTGTCCAGTTCTTCCATGGTTTCCATGCTTGGTGCATTTTGAAGCACCTCCGTGTTGATGTTTGTTTCCTTGGAGTAAAGATCTGAATAGTGCTCCACCCAGCGTGCCATTTGTTGGTTTTTGTCAGTGATAGGATCTCCGCTCTGAGATTTCAGTGGGGCAATCTTGTTTGCTGTAGGACCCAGAGCTGTCTTCAGACCGTCGTACATGACTTTCAGGTTCCCTGTATCTGAAGCAGCCTGAATGGCAGTGCAGAGCTTTGTCCAATATTGCTTTACACAGTGTCTGGTAGCTTTCTGTACATTGCTCTTGGCGTTAATTAATTTCTGTTTTGTACTATCACATGGGTTCTTGATATAATCTAGATGGGCAGCATTCTTGGTTTCAATTATCGGAAGTAAGACTTCAGCATTTTCTTGGAACCAGTCCTTGTTCGATGGTTTCTTTGAGCCAAAAGTGGATATTGCTGATTCGTGAATTGCTGTCTTCAGTTGGTTCCAGGTGTCTTGGACATTTTCAGGTTTGGATTTCCCAAACATTGAGAGTTCAAAGGTCTTGAAAAACTCCTGCTGCACGCTCTTGTTCTTTGCGTTATGTGTATTGATCTTTGGTTTAGAGTTGTTTTTCCTGCAATGGACTGTTTTGGTAACAATTTTTGCCAGACAGATTACAAGGGAATGATCAGAGTTGCAGTCAGCACTGTGGTATGTACGGGTTCTTCGGATTCTGTTGAGTTTTTTCCTCCTAACCAAGGCTAGGTCTAGCTGGTGCCAGTGTCCTGATCTAGGGTGTTTCCATGACACCTTGTGGCAGGCTTTTCCAGCAAAGTAGGTATTAGTGATGCAGAGTTGATTCTGAGCGCAGAACTCTAGCAGGCGCTGGCCATTTTCATTCATCTTCCCTATGCCCTGATGTCCTAGGCAGTCAGGCCAGCTGGTGTTCTCTTTGCCCACTCTAGCATTGAAATCTCCGAGTAAGAACAGGTCTTCTGATGCAGGAATTTCTTTAACAGTCTGAAGTAATGCATCGTAAAAGTGGTCTTTGTCTTCTGAAGTGGATACCAGTGTAGGTGCATAAGCGCTGATGATGTTAGCAGATGATTTGGCGGTTTTCAATTTCAACATGATAATGCGCTCTGACTTTCCAACAGGTGTTTCAATCAATTTGGTCAGGCTGTTTCTAACCGCCAAACCGACTCCATGGATACGTTTTTCGTCTGCTCTTTTGCCTTGCCAAAAGAATGTGTAGTTTGGTTCTTTGATGGAGCCTGCATCTGCGAGTCTGGTTTCCTGAACGGCAGCAATGTCCACATTCAATTTCTTCAGTTCTAGATCTATCAGAGCTGTCCTTCTGATGGTTCTTGTCTTGTCAATGTCACCGTTGTCGTCTGTCATCCCAGGACACATAGTCCGGACCTATGACCATGATGTAAATAAGTATATGTGAGGAATGTGGAAGTCAGTGATTACTGTGTATAGAAATGTGCGCCATGAGCGATAGATGTAAGTTAGGTTCATGGATTCGTAGCGAGAGTGAGTGCTGTGTGGTACGGTGGAGGTGTGTTACCGTAAGATGTGTGGTGAGTGAAAGGTGGACTATTGTGTGTACGCTTCATGGGTTGTAATGAGGGGTGAAGTGGTTAGAAATGGTATGGTATTATACCAATGTAATGTTCTTCTTGTAGGTGCCGGGGTCGGGCCAAGAAGCCACCCGCGGTGAGCGAGCAGCACAGGGGATAGGCCAGCATAGGGCCGAAGGCTACGCATAGGCCAGTGGAGTGAAGCTGTCGAGCAGGACAGGAGGAACGCATGAGTCGTGGTAGTCTGGCCACAGACAGGGATGTGTATAGAAATGTTAATGTGCTCTTAAGATGTACTACATGTGATATTAATATACTGTGCCATTGAGATACTAATGTGAATTGAACTATTAACGTGCTATGGACATGTTGAGGTGCTATTGGAAGGCTAAGGTGTTATTGCCATAGGGAGGTGCTATTGAGAGACTGCGGTGCGAAAGAAATACTAAATGTGTTAAGACATTGAGTGGAGAGGCTGAAGCCGAAGTGCCTTTAAAAGTAACTACCGGGTTGTGGACCCGAGGAAGAGTGCTTGAGGGAAGAAGGCCGTTGGACGGCAGTTGATTAGAATAATATAATGTATGTAATTGCACTGTTATCTTTATCTTTATGTGTAATAAATGTGTGAGTCTGATGGGTTGTTCTGTTAAGTGTTATACGTGTTCGTTCGTGATTGTTGTCCTGTTATAATTATTACATCTCCCAGTCTGGGATTTGTGACAAATGAGTCGAAAGGAAAATCAAACTGAAGCCAGTGCGTGTGGGTTCTAATACGTTTATTTTTCGGCGTTTCGAAGGACGGAAAAAATTAGCTTTCCCTTTTCATGAACGATGAACTTTCAGGTCTAACATTCAACGATGAACGAGTAGCGCGACCTGCCGCCTCTCCATTTTCTCAAAAACTGGACATCTTTTAGTAGATAGAAGAGGTATAAGAAATGCACATTTTGCCACTTGTTTAAAAGGTCTTGTGGCACGAATCAAGCTCTTTCACAGTTCCGATTTATTCTAACTCCTCATCGTATTACTAAAGTCGCAAACGTTCAACTTCGAATTTCTCAGTTGTGCAAAAAGTGGAGTTGGAACAAACAAGAACTAAAAGGTCGTGATCTGACACGAGTTTAATCCTTCGGCGTTGAACGGTGAACTACGAACTGTGAACTGTGAACGACCCGTGTGTCTCCGGCCTAAGAGCTGGCAGCAAAGACCAGGCAAGTATGAGCATCACGCCAGCTATGCGAGAGATGGTGAGAGGATAGGCCTGGCCTAGGATACCTGATAGTCGACTCGTAAAGACGTGGGAAATACCTTACTCTCTCACTCACAATGTATTTGTGATGCAAAAGTTAGCATTTACTCGTATAGTTGGGTAGAAAATAGTAATAATCATAAACTGTTGTTTGTTCGGTGCGAGTTCCTTCATAGTCATTCAAAAGCGTTTCCGACCCATTTTCCAGTTTAGCCACCACAGAAAATACAGCCAGCAATTCAAGTTTTGTTTCCACACATGCAGTGCTCACTGGCATCTTCAAAGAAAAAAAAAAACACAAAAAACTCTAAAATGAAGAAATGAAAATCTTCGAGAGCAGGACTACATAGATCTTCAAAGGAAGAAAACTCCCGTCACACAAAGTGTTTCGGTCCTTGACTTTCGTATAGACGTAATAGGAAGCGCATATCTGTACAAAATGTTGTACGGATATGGACAGTGCATATCCGCACAATGCACACAATTCGATGACGTAGAACACACACACAGGAATTATATATTATAGTAGTAGTAGGCATCCTTCAGTCTCGGAAGACTATGGGGTTACGCTCTGTGTTTTTTCTGGTACAGCGTCTCGTGTGGCGGGAATGGCCGAGTCTCTGTGGCAGAGGGCACAGATGAAGTCTGAGGTTGATCTTACTGCCTGGAATGCGGGTTTTCTTCCTCTCCTCTTTGCCTCTTGCTATTGAGCAAGTGTCTCTTCGAAGTTGGAGAGTGTCACAAATCCCAGACTGGGAGATGTAATAGTTTATGACAGGACGACAATCACGAACAAACAAGTTTAACACTTAACAAAACAACCCATCAGACTCACACATTTATTAAACATAATTATACATATAATAGCGCAATTACATACATTATATTATTGAAATGAACTGCCGTACAACGGCCTTACTCTCACACACACTCTCCCTCGGATCCACAATCCGGTAGTTACTCCTAAAGGCACTTCGGCCTCAGCCTCTCCCCTCAGGGTCTTAATAGCACATTAATAATTTACTGGCACCGCAGTCTCGCAATATCCCCTCCCTATTGTCATACACCTTAGCACTCCCCTAGCACCTCAGCAGGGCAATAACACGTTATTATTTCCATAGCCATCAACATGGCAACAACATAGTATCAGTTCACTGGCCTATCAACATGGCAACAATATAGTATCTCATTCACTCTCATATCTACGTCCCTGTCCGTGGCCTGACTGCCACGACTTTATGTGCCTCTACTGTCCTGCACTGACAGCCTCACTTCTGGCCTATGTGCGGCCTCCGGCCCTATGCTGGCCTATCCCCTGTGCTCATCGAGGTGGCTCTGCGGCCCGTCCCCGACACCTACAAGAATAACATTACATTGGTATAATACCCTACCATTTCTATTCACTCCACCTCTCCTTATAATCCATGAAGCGTACACACACTAGTTCACCTTTCACTCACCACACATCTTACGGTAACACACTTCCATCGGAGTACACACTACTCACTCGCGTTACAAATCCATGAACTCACTTTCATCTATCGCTCATGGCGCACATTGCTATATCCAATATCAAGGACTTCCACATTCCTCACATATACTTATTTACATCATGGTAATAGACGAATATAATATAATACATCAATCATAATAATCAATCAACGTTCTACATACCAGTCATTACTGGAACAACACTCATCCGTCTCCCGACTGCTTTCACTTATGTCCGCCCGCTGGGCTCTTATTCACAGGTCCGCTCCGTCGGACCTTCTAACTTGCAGTGATAGCTATATAGCGCTTTCGCCTCCTTCAGACCCCCCCCACTACTCACAACAGCACGCTTAACTTGCTGTCTACTGTGAGCCCTTCTTACTCTACACCCGCTCTGTAGCAATCCCCTTAATTGCACTCACTCCACTCGTGACATCATCCCCCACCCCAAAAAAATTAATGCAATTAATCTCAAATCGCATGAAGATGACTGTCAACGAGTGAGCGTGAGCAATACCTACACCAAAAAAAATGACCTAGCAGTTCCCCTAGTATATAAAATACCGAAATCAGGGGAAAATATGGGGATCAATATGGCCTGAAATATGCATACATGTGTCACATCATGAATAGCTAACTAAACACAATACCTAATACAGAATCAAAAGCCAATCAACCTAGCAAACATTCTTCATATCATATTTATAATGTCAATATTTTAAAGTCGACTCATTCACACAGATCCTGTCAATGTTCCTGTCCTCCGATGTATAAGCTCCTGAAATCTTCCCCTAGGCTCGACTAAGGTAGTCGGCGATATGATTGCTGGTTCCTGGAATTGGTTGAATAACGAAGGTATACGGCTGCAAAGCCAATGCCCATCTAGACAAGCGTGGGCTGGACGAACGATTCTTCGACAAAAATGTCAGTGGCTTGTGGTCTGTCTGGATACAAAATTCTCGTCCCATGAGATAACGTCCTAGTTTCTGGACGGACCAGACAATGGCAAGACACTCACGCTCTATCACAGAATACTTTCTTTCTCTCTGCAATAACTTCCTACTGACATAACATACAGGATGGAGACATTCGTTCTTCTCCTGTAGAAGACAAGCGCCGACACCAGAGTCCGACGCATCCGTTCTGAGGATAAAATTAGATCGAAAATCGGGTAATATCAGAATGGGTGACGATGATAATGCTGTCACCAAATTATCAAATGATGTCTGACATTCAGACGTCCACTGGACCTTATCGGGTTGTCCCTTCTTAGTAAGGTCAGTAAGAGAAGATGACAAGGAGGAAAAATTTGGAATGAACTTTCTGTAATAATTTAAAATTCCCACTAAGCTTCTGACTTGTTTCTTTGTTTTTGGGATTTGCAACCCTACTAACTTGTCAATTTTTGTTTCTTCAGGTCTCTGAACACCTCTACCCACAATATGTCCTAAGAATATTATCTCTGGACATGCCAAATCCATCTTTGCGGGTTTAGCAGTTAGCCCAAACTGGCGTAATCGTTGAAAAATTACTGTTAGTGTCTGAATATGATCAGACCATGTCGACGTATGGCATGCTATATCGTCAAAGAATGACACGACATTAGGTATGTCCTTCAACACTAATCTCATTAATCGTGCAAACGTCGCTGGCGCGTTCACCAACCCAAATGGCATGACCTTAAATTGGAATAATCCCATGGGCGTTTGGAACGCCGTGTATTGTTTCGACTCCTCAGTAAGCGGGATTTCCCAATAACCTTTCGTTAAATCTATCTTGGAAAACCACGTGGACCCGGCCAATGAAGCTATTAATTCCTCCTGAAACGGAATAGGCTCCCTATCGCCTACCGTAATAGTGTTCAGTCTTCGAAAATCAATGCAGAACCGCACCGATCCATCAAGTTTTTTCACGAGGACGATGGGTGATGAATACGGCGATGTTGATGGTTCTATCACATCTAGCTTCAACATTGACTCAACTTCCTTTATGACTCTATCTCTCGAAGAAAAAGGCAACGGATACGGTTTAAGAAATACCGGCTTATCCGAAGTCAACTTTATTTGGTGCTGGATCACCGTAGTGCGACCCGGCAAATCCGTAACAACATCCGGAAATGACGCTAACAGGGTCTCAAGTTCCCTACTCCTTGAACTGGCAAGGTCAGGGTTAATGTTAACGTCCCTGTAACCTTGTGTCGGAGTTAACTCCGGCAATTGAATTTGCAACTCTTCCTGCGCCTCGGTGTCGCTTACGTCACAGTCCGACTGGTCTACGACCCCCGTACAAGCAGTAGAGAAGACAGTCTCCTCTGGTCTTGTCTGTGCACACAGATACTGTGGTCTCTCATAAAATCTCTGTAGCATGTTAACATGGAAAACCTTACTCGCTCCATCAATGTGGATAGCGTAATCTACCTTTGAAACAACTCGCTCAATAACATAAGGGCCTTTCCATGTCATCAATAACTTATTATGGTCCGTAGGTAACAACAACAGAACCTTGTCTCCTGGCTTAAAAATTCTCAGTTTGGAACCTCTATCTTTATAGTCTTTTGCTCTTTTCGAAGCGATACCAGAAGCTTCTTCTGCTATAGTGCGCGCTGAAGATAGTCTTTCTCTTAAATCAACAAGGTACTGAAACACCGAAATCTGATCATCGTCTCCCGATGATGGCGACGTCATCATGTCCCGAAGAACATCAGTTGGGCCCCTAGGACTACGACCGTACATCATTTCGAACGGCGAGAATCCCGTTGACTCCTGCCGTACCTCTCTGTACGCGAATAACACTGCAGGGATATATCTATCCCAATCTTTAGGGCGATCCGCAGCTACCTTACGCAGCATCGACTTTAACGTCGAGTTCAATCTCTCGCACATGCCATTAGCCTGCGGATGATAAGGGGTGGTAGTGATGGGTTGTATGCTGAATAAGCGGAACAATTCCTTCATCATCTGCGACGTAAATTGCGCGCCCCTATCAGACAGAATTTGCTCTGGTATTCCTACCCTAGCGAAAATTGCAAACAACGCTTCCGCGACTGCCTCAGACGTTATGGTCCGCAGAGGAACCGCCTCTGGCCATCTCGTAGCATTACATATGACCGTTAAGAAAAATCGATTCCCCCTATCGGTCGCTGGGTGAATGGGGCCAACAAGGTCTATCGAGACCTTTTTAAACGGTTCCGAGACCGTGGGGATCTTCTGAAGAGGAGCCTGGGGTGTACGACCCTTATGCGTCGTCTTTTGGCACGCACTGCACGTCTTACAATAGACCTGCACATCTCTGTGGATCGATGGCCAGTAAAAATTTTTAAGAACCCTTTCTTTGGTTCTAGCTATCCCCATATGACCCGCTAATGGGACATCATGTGCCAAATGCAATACTGTTGCGATCAGCAACGCTGGCACAACGACCTGCTTTAAAATGGAGGCCACCGTTACATATTTACGGAACAGAATGCCCGCCTGAACAATAAAGGAGGACGACCCGTTCTTATATCTCCTCGTTTTCTCGGTTCGCGCTTCCCCAAAACATGGGTTTAATGATGGGTCCTCCCTTTGTAATCTCGCCAAGCGCTCTGGCGTGATATCTAGGTTGACCGCTGGCGTCGCCAAAGGTCTAATCTTATCTTTATCAGCTACCCGTCGACGTGTTTCGACCGCGGCGCAAAAGTCAATACCTTTTGATTGCGACCATGCTTGCACGTTCTCATCGGAAGGGGAAACTACTCGTGATACATTCCCAATGATGAGCTGGGCGCCTGGAAAACAACCAACGACTGCTTCGACTTCCCCGCTAAGGAAAGGTGTATCTATCATTATTCTTGCCATGGGTAATTTCTCAATGGCCCCCGAAAATTGGATGCACGGGACAGTCTCCCCTGTAAGCTGTGAATCCCGAATGCAATCCCTATGCACTCCCACAATGGTAGATCCTGTATCTCGTAAAACCGAGACCGGTTCGTCCCCAACAAACCCCGGATAAACCCTAAGACCACCTCCTGTATGACATGAATTTATAACGGGGATCTTTCTCCCACAAGGTAAAACACCGGAAGATAATAACTTCTCACAACTGGGACACTTAGAATACTGTCCGCCTCCGTTGTCCGATGTAACACACGCAGCCGCATGATGAAATTTATTTGGGGAACATGGACTGGAGCTACTGTCCACGTTCGCCGCTATCCTACCTGCAGGGCAGTTCACGCTGATGTGATCTGCTCTTCCGCAGTTCCAACACTTCGCGGCCCTACACTCGCGCGAAAAGTGACCCACGCGTCCGCAAGTCCAACACTCCGCTCCCTGTGCTGCCCTAGGCCTGGGTCCCCGTGACCCCTCGCGACCGGAACTAGAGTCCCTATGCCGTCGGTCATCGGCAAAGGTCACAATTCGCCCCCGGCCATTACCGCGACCTAGCCCTCCTGCTCGGTCAAACTTACCGGATCCATATGCCGGTGATTGGTGATAGCCCCTACGCTGCCCCTGGGCTTGCCCGCTATAGGCACCACGCTGACGCGACCTGTCCCTAAGTCCTGCCGGCGACCCCTCGACAACGGCGACGTACCCAGCATCTTGGACGTACGCCCTGGCGACTGGTTTGGACGGATGCGCCGTACGGTATGCCTCCGCCAACTTAGACGCCTCCTGCACCGTCGCGGGTTCGTTCTATTTCAGGAAAGCCACCAGATCTTTGTGGCACGACGCGTACAGCTGGTCACGGATCATTAAGTCTTTCAGTTTAGCAAAATCCGTGCCCACATGCGCCAAGTCTACCCAGTTCGCGAAATACTCAGTTAGTCTCGCGACGAAGGCAGCAAAGTCCTCCCTGGTATCTGCACGTGCTCGCCTAAACTGCTCCCGGAAATATTCCTCGGTACGCGCAAATTGGCGAAGCAGCAAAGCCTTCAGCTTATCGTAATCTTGCACGTCTTCGCGCTGTAGCTCTTTAAAGTAGGTTAACGCCCGCCCCTGCAATAGCGATGCCAGGTACGTGGCCCATAATTCCTTATTTTCCCCCCATTGCAATTGTGCGTTCAGCTCGAACCTGTAAAGGAAGGCGTCTATGTCGTCCTTCCGGTCGTCGAACGTAGGGAGCTTAATCCTAACGCCACCTTTATTGTGTACCTGCCGCTCAACTGTTTCTGTTGGCGCATTCTTTTTGATTTCCAACTCGGCGATTCTTATTCGCGCCTCTCTCTCCTGTTGCTTATCCCTAGCCTCTATCTCCCGCTCTTGGGCTTCTATCTCCTTTAACTTTAACTCCCTTTCCTGCTCCTGAGCCTTAGCCTCTCTTTCCTTTTCCTGAGCCTCTTTTTCCTGCTCTCTATCCTTAGCACGCTCATCGCGCAATTCTGCCTGCTGTTCTTTAATCCAGCCGCGTAGCTCTTCTCCCTCCAGGCCAAGTTCCTTACCCAACTTCATTAGTTGTTGGAGTTCCGCCATTTCACAGATTTATGGTTATGGTATCTATTATAAGACGACCAACCTGTCGGTATGATCACTAGCAACACGACCAGAGACCTGAGACCACACCCGATATAACGATACCCAATTCAGAATAGAATTCAGAAATTTACCTTTACAGCAAAACTAATTCTATATCTATAAAATGTATGCACTATTAATTATAAAAGAAAATAGAAACGACAAGAATAAGGAAATTTAGTAGAAAGACCACAAGTACGTCAAGGACAACGAACCAGACTAGGACAAAGCTTCTACAAAAGAAAATATAATGGAAAAAAATGCAACCTAACTACGCCGATTACACAACACGGTACGAACACGAACAGAGTCTGAAAAAAAAGAACGTATCTACAAATAGGGAAGAGAGGGACAAGAGAAACGTCTTCCTAAAACAAGGAGGAAGATAGAACGCTACAATCTAAACAAAAATACAGGTCCCTACAGAACTGTTCGCTGTGATGAACGAAGTTCCAAGTTTCCCACACCTTTTAAAAAAGGATAAACTAAGTTCAACACAGCAAACCCGCGCCACCGCCCGTATAATCTATAACGACAACAAAAACAGCAAAAACAGGGAAAAAGACAGATTAAAGGAACAGCCCCCAATCCAGGGTACAAAATTTCAGTTTCACTTAACTTTCAAATTTTGAGTTTAACTCCTCCCCTCAATCGGAGCTCTGGCCGCTTGACTCCTCAGGCTGGCACACACACTCTGCAGAAATTTAAGTACACATTAATACATATTATAATTCATAAACATACATAAATCATATCATCGTGAAATTTCCATTCATCCCACGAACAAGGACAACAGCACAAATTCCTAGCACAACAGAAAAACAACTAGATATAACGAATACACAATGTCAAAATGACCACAGGTAAACAGGACGAGCCCCCAGTGTCACAACGGACGAGCCCCCAGTGTCACAAATCCCAGACTGGGAGATGTAATAGTTTATGACAGGACGACAATCACGAACAAACAAGTTTAACACTTAACAAAACAACCCATCAGACTCACACATTTATTAAACATAATTATACATATAATAGCGCAATTACATACATTATATTATTGAAATGAACTGCCGTACAACGGCCTTACTCTCACACACACTCTCCCTCGGATCCACAATCCGGTAGTTACTCCTAAAGGCACTTCGGCCTCAGCCTCTCCCCTCAGGGTCTTAATAGCACATTAATAATTTACTGGCACCGCAGTCTCGCAATATCCCCTCCCTATTGTCATACACCTTAGCACTCCCCTAGCACCTCAGCAGGGCAATAACACGTTATTATTTCCATAGCCATCAACATGGCAACAACATAGTATCAGTTCACTGGCCTATCAACATGGCAACAATATAGTATCTCATTCACTCTCATATCTACGTCCCTGTCCGTGGCCTGACTGCCACGACTTTATGTGCCTCTACTGTCCTGCACTGACAGCCTCACTTCTGGCCTATGTGCGGCCTCCGGCCCTATGCTGGCCTATCCCCTGTGCTCATCGAGGTGGCTCTGCGGCCCGTCCCCGACACCTACAAGAATAACATTACATTGGTATAATACCCTACCATTTCTATTCACTCCACCTCTCCTTATAATCCATGAAGCGTACACACACTAGTTCACCTTTCACTCACCACACATCTTACGGTAACACACTTCCATCGGAGTACACACTACTCACTCGCGTTACAAATCCATGAACTCACTTTCATCTATCGCTCATGGCGCACATTGCTATATCCAATATCAAGGACTTCCACATTCCTCACATATACTTATTTACATCATGGTAATAGACGAATATAATATAATACATCAATCATAATAATCAATCAACGTTCTACATACCAGTCATTACTGGAACAACACTCATCCGTCTCCCGACTGCTTTCACTTATGTCCGCCCGCTGGGCTCTTATTCACAGGTCCGCTCCGTCGGACCTTCTAACTTGCAGTGATAGCTATACAGCGCTTTCGCCTCCTTCAGACCCCCCCCCCCCACTACTCACAACAGCACGTTTAACTTGCTGTCTACTGTGAGCCCTTCTTACTCTACACCCGCTCTGTAGCAATCCCCTTAATTGCACTCACTCCACTCGTGACAGAGAGACCTTTCTGCACAGTCTGTCTCCAGGCTGACCGTTCGAGAATTGTTGCTTCCCAGTTGTTCTGGTATATGTTCAAAGCTTTTAGGTTCCTCTTGCATACGTCTTTGAATCGCAGCTGTGGTCTACATGTGGGACGTTTTCCCTGCGCGAGTTCTCCGTAGAGGAGGTCTTTAGGGATCCGCCCGTCGTCCATGCGCACGACTATATTACTGACCTTGTTAATTTGCATAGTTTTTAAAAATATGAATCGGCTTAGTAGCAAAACAATCCGACTTCTGCTCGGAGATTGCGTGATCTGCGCTAATAATATACTTGAGTGTACGTCGATCACCAATGACTACCCCAACCCCTTTTCGCCTGATTAGTCAATCTGACTACCGCCCATTGATACAAACTGACTAGACCCTCACGCCCCCAGGTTCATCTGACTATTCCATGTGTTGTCACTTTAAATTCGTGAACACCATACCAAGTTTTGTTTCAGCAAACCTTCACCAGTCGCGCTTTAGGTAAACATGTTGTACGGATATACCTTTTTTAGTTGGCCGATCCCAAAAACGATTTATTTTCCGGAATAGAACAAACAGCCTGCTGCACGAAGCGCTCACGAGTGATTTTTTTAGCTGCCCAGTCCGAGAAACTGTTTAGTTACCGGAATGGAACAAACAGTCCTCCTGTTCAAAGTGCTCACGGGTGATTTTTGAATCCGCAAAGTGAAAGATAGCATTATAATTACCAGTAGCTAAACAGTTTCTCAGACGGTAACTATGTTAATCATCATTCATGTGCACCTGGCCTTCACGTGTGGAAGTGTTTTGCTTGAGGTTGTTGTTAGGAGGGCGTGGTGTTCTACATAGAAAACTATTGCAGCCGAAGAGTAAACACGACAGTATTTTCTCTAATTGGCTTTGCAATTAGACTACGTTCCCCTACTAGCATCTTTCGGTTAATGGAAACTTGACCATAAAATACACCATGGCATAGCTAAACGTCACACAGAATGCACGGGCAGAACTGCAATGGTTCAGATAATGTAAACATCTTATGTCAGTGAGCGATACGACAGGAGAACTTCAAAATGCCGAATGCTCACAGTTACTACAGGTGTACGGGCAGGTAAAGTGCTAACCACTCGGCGGCCGTTAAACCACACACACACACAGGTTACGTCTCGTCAGTGCCCTCGGCAGCTATCCGTACATTATCTACGCTCGTCGTACGAGGGTGGGGGGGGGGTGCCCCAGGGTATGCACACTTAACCTAGGCGGGGGGGGGGGATGGTTCAGGAAGTGTATGTGTGTTTTTCAATTATGTTAATGTTAAAAAGTTTGATTTTATAAGAGATAAACAATATAATAATAATAATAATGGAGATCATTTATATAGCGCCTAATCCAAACGAGTTTGCTCTAGGCGCTTTACAGAAAGTCTTGTTCTCTCGATTTGCATCTCTCTCACTCTCTCTTTATTTCCCTCACCCTCTCTCTCTCTCTCTCACTCTCTCTACCTCTCTCTATCTCAGAGCAAATTGTAACGCAGCCTGTTGGGCGCAGTTCACAACTCACCACAGTTCGCAGCTCGCATTCTAAAGTATTATAATAATATTAGAATATATATTAATATTTATTTAATAATGAATGATAAATTTTTGGTGGTGATCTGGGGGGGGGGGGGGGGGCGGGGGGGGGTGAGAGGGATTTTAATCTATTAATTTCAATTTCAATTTTGCCCGGGCAGCAGCCTGTTCGGCCTGCTTTTTACGATTTCCAACTGCCAAGGTATCTTCAACGTGCGCAACGTGCACACGAGCCCTCCGAATTTTTTTCATCCTTATCCGAGAAGACTAGGTACTCGATCCTACCCCCCAATAGGATCAGGGACACGAAAGTATGAAAAAAATCCCTATTTCAAACATGCCTGCACAGCCCGAGTTTTGAACCCGGTACCCTTGGCATGAGAGGCGAGCACCTTGCCTCTAGACCACCTTGTCCCCACTTTATCGTCCCATAAGGCAGATTCACTTTCACACAGCGTTTAAGAGCCCATACATGGTACACATAAGTAACGTCTCGTCACATAAACATAACGCAAAGCAATAACATGCTAATTATATAAAGTAACGTGGCATGGAACCTTGGGGGGGGGGGGGTAAGACTTAAGAATATCTTAGTACTCTTTGACCCAACTAATCCATCAGCTCACACACGTGCGTTCCATTCTCCTCATGAACCCCCCACCCCCCAACCAACTCATACCTACGGCTTCAGTGACTTAAAAAAGAAAAATAAATAACAGCAACTACGGCCAGCGGGTGACCTATTGCAGCAGAGTCCGCACAAGGTGGTCTTGAAGCAAGGTGCTCGCCTCTCATGCCAAGGGTCCCGGGCTCAAAACCCGGCCGGTGCAGGCATGTTGAAAGTTTGGGATTTTTCTCGTATTTTCGTGTCCCTGATCCTATTGGGGGTTAGGATCGAGTACCTAGTCTTCTCGGATAAGGACGAAAAAATTCGGGGGGGGGCGTGTGCACGTTGGGCACGTTAAAGATAACTTGGCAGTTGGAAATCGAAAAGAGCAGGCCGAACAGCCCGGGCAAAATTATATAAAAATTCATCCCTACCATTCCCCCCCCCCTCCCCCTTCCCCCCCTCTCCGCCCCCCCCCCCCAAAAAAAACCCGCCGACCGGCACTGCACTGTGGCGACGACGTGCCTGCTCCAGTTATAACTGGGTTGCAATGGCACAAAGGCAAATGTCCCAAATGGGATTAAAGTAGTATATAAATACAAATACAACTACACGGCATTTTGTTCCGTGAACACACACACACACACACGACTCCCTGACCATGATTAGTGCAGACTTTGTCGGTGGTAAGTGGAACGAAATGACAACCTTAAATGAATGAAGTTCTCCAATGTTTGAACCAGCCGTTCTCAAAGTCTCCGGCCAGATTCCCCCCATTGCAATCCCAGCTTTCCTCTATACAGTGCCCCTATTGTCTTCTAATGTATTTTTCACCACTGTATTTTTGCACTAATAATTACTGATACAATTTAGAGAGCTAAACTTCTTTATTATCACTGGAGGCTCAGCCCCCATTCCTGCTTAAAGGAAAATTCTGATTTTGTGTGCATTTATTCTTAGGGGCATCATTAAGGGCTTTTCCTCATTATTTGGTTGATTTAGTGTATCTTGTAGAAATTACTAAAAATAGCTTTTCTTGCCTTGAGTTCGTGTGGGAACTGCTGTCGAATGATACATTTCTGTGTATCACTGGTGACGCGTGGAGTCTCACTAATGCAATCAAATAAGGACAGAAATTCTCACGTCAATGGATCATAAAACTTCCAAATACACATTGCACAGAGTGCACTCTTTCTCAGTTCGGAGTTCCGCCTCCGTCTGAAATATTTCCTCAGTTCCTCCCCTGGCTAAAATCCCCCCCCCCCTCCCTTAGATCTGAAATCCCTCCCCTGGGAGTGAAGTCCGTCCCGTTTGAGAATCACTGGTATGGATGAATTTGATGTGACTGATAGAATCCAGAAGACAGGACAGTCATCAGTGACAAATGTAAAAGTTGGCCTGGTTGTTGTTAGCGGAGTGCAGTGTAATTACAAAGCCAAATAGAGAAATTACTGAGTTGAGTTCATTCATCAGCTATAGCTTATAATGTAAAATACTTGTACCACGGCCCCCTAACATCAGCCAAAAGTTGGTTGTTCTAGCTGAGGAGTTGGGGAAATGGCATGTTGTGATGTCGTGGAGTTTCTCTCTGTTATTGATACAGATTCTGGACAGACCCAAAAATAGGACTGAATATCACGTAAGGGGCTTTCATAAGGGCTGAACCAGACAAAGACTGCTGTGGGAGCCATATTGGTAGAAAGCGTATATCCGCCATCTTTAGTGTAAGGACTCACATCACCAAACAATTGTGGAATTGATTTTGATTCGTTAAGTGATTTGCACTGCGAGCACTTGAAGCGTCGCGAACCAACCGGCGGCGAGCTAAAAGTAGTTAGCTACAGTAAACAATGACACATGTGTACATGTTCAATGGCAGACGTTCTGTCAATTCTTTCACATCCTTTCCTTTTTTTTACACGGATGGCAGGAAATCTGGCCAGCTTGGATCCATCCTTTCCACCCCTGTCATAACAATCAACTACAATGCAACCACCAGGCATTTTAATCGCTTAGACATATCTCGAAGCTACACTCATCAGCCATCTTTAGTGTGACGCCATGCGCATTCTGCCTATTGGTGGATCGCAGACCTAAAAACACACTAAAACACTACTCACTGCCTACACCGCGGTGGTATGGGCAGCCAGTAGTGTTTTAGTGTAATACATAATAATTGGAAGCGCATATCCGTACAACATGTTGTACAGATATGGACAATGCATATCCGTACAACGCACACAATTCGCGGACGTAGAACACACACCTTGTTAATTTGCATAGTTTTTAAAAATATGAATCGGCTTAGTGGCAAAACAATCCGACATCTGCTCGGAGATTGCTTGATCTGCGCTAATAATATACTTGAGTGTACGTCGATCACCAATGGCTACCCCAACCCCTTTTCGCCTGATTAGTCAATCTGACTACCGCCCATTGATACAAACTGACTAGACCCCCACGCCCCCAGGTCCATCTGACTATTCCATGTGGTGTCACTTTAAATTCGTGAACACCATACCAAGTTTTGTTCAGCAAACCTTCACCAGTCGCGCTTTTTGGTAAACATGTTGTACGGATAAGCACTGTCCATATCCATGCAATATGTTGTGCGGATATACACTTCCTTAATAATTAGGCGGAGTGCAACCAGTTAGGAGCCCACCCCAGCCTTAGTCTGGTCCACCCCTAAAGCATGTACGCTCGGAGGAGAAAGGTTTGGGGGTCCCAGCATGTGAAATGCGTACATGTTCAGAGGCCTTAACGTGTAGGTGCTAGTAGGGGAACGTAGTCTAATTGCAAAGCCAAATAGAGTAAACACTGTTGTGTTAACTGTTCAGCTCCAATAGTTTTCTATGTAAAACGCCACGGCCCCCTAACAACAACCTTAAGCAAAACACTTCCAAACGTTAAGGCCAAGTGCACATGAATGATTATTGACATAGTTACCGTCTGAGAAACGATTTAGCTCCTGTTAATTAAATTGTTACCTTTCACTTTGCGGATTAAAAAATCACCCGTGAGCACTTTGAACAGGAGGACTGTTTGTTCTATTCCGGTAACTAAATAGTTTCTCGGACTGGGCAGCTAAAAAAATAACTCGTGAGCGTTTCGTACAGTAGGCTGTTTGTGCAATTCTGGAAATTGAATCGTTTTTGGAACCGGCCAACTAAAGAAAATGACTCGTGTGCACATGGCCTCATACTGAAGTGCACTTACTCGTTTTAGCTATGGTAATGCATTTTAAACGTTTCATTTCATTTTCATTTTAAAGAGTCAAATAGTCCATGCAGGTTTTGAAAGCGTCAAAATACCAAGTTTTATCATCCACATCCAATAATTTCATGGTACTACACTCGACTCATACTAGGGCATGGGGCCAGGTTAAGCCAAGCTATGGAAAGCATGCGGTTCGGGGAACAAGGTTGGGGGTAGCTGTAACCTGCGCAACATGCACACGGGCCCTCCGAGTTTTTCTTCCTTATCCGGGAAGACTAGGTGCTCGGTGTTACCTACCACAGGATCAGGGACAGGAATTTTTTCCCCGAAAAAAAAATAATCAAAACGCCTGCACCGACCGAGGATCGAGCCCAGTACCTTTGGCATGAGAGGCGAGCATCTTGCCTCTAGACCACCGTGCCCCCAAAAATTCTAAAAGAAAAAAAATTCTAAAAAACGAATCTCTACCACAAAAACACACGGAAACAAGGACCAGAAAAACAAAGGCAAGAAAAGTGAGGTGTAAATGCCAAGGACAGCGGAACCTACTAAAATAAAGATCTGAACACAAACAGGGAAGGGTGAAGGGCACGACAAAAATC
This sequence comes from Onchidella celtica, assembly GCA_963931925.1. Classification (NCBI taxonomy): domain Eukaryota; kingdom Metazoa; phylum Mollusca; class Gastropoda; order Systellommatophora; family Onchidiidae; genus Onchidella; species Onchidella celtica. The sequence continues at coordinate 78,961,481 of OZ007568.1, forward strand.
TCCAAAATTGAGAGTATGTGCTCTATGGGTGGCCCCAAATATGGGCAACATTTCGGAAGGAATAATCACCTCCCCTGACCCTCTATCCTCACCGCCCCTTGAATCTAGAGGCAACCAAAGATGAACGACGAGAACAGGAGAACCGAAAAGAAAATGCAGAAACGGCAGGGAGTGTTCATTCCTGACTGGCCAACGGACGGCGCGGGGCGAGTCAGTGTCTAAAATACATTTGATTTCATTAGCGTTGTATTGCATGTTTTGAAGCCATGCGTGGACTGCAGACAGGAATTTGATTGACATGCGACGTGGCAAAATGTGGTTGCGGCAATTTGTTACGCAAACTCGCGTGAAAGGTTTCAGATTTAGAGAGGCAGAAATCCCCCCGACTTGTAGATACCAGGATCTTATTTTGAATAAAAAACGAATCCAACCCTCTTTGATGTGCAGCAAATTGACAAATTTCCCCTCGGCC
>OZ007568.1:78966952-79076952 GCA_963931925.1 Onchidella celtica
GGAATGATAGACGTGTGGAAACAGCAGTTATATTTTCCAGATTCAGTCAGGAAGACACGGCGAGCTAAGAAAACAACAATACACAGTATGAATGCCACATGACCGCGCTTTTCGTGTACGTATTGAAAAAGTTTGGGGGGGGGGGGGGTGAGAGGGGGGGGGAAGAAGGAGTGAAAGGGTCCGAGCGCCGGGCCGGGGGGTAGTGAGGTGTTGAGGGCAACCCACGAACCACATTGGGTAAAAGCATTGCTAAGACATTTTTCTGTATCGAATGACAGCCAGTCAGACGTGAGATTCTTTGTGTATGAAGTCAGTAAGATGAGTTCACGGGGGTTGGACTGTAATGCTGGTAAACAGACAATGTTTTGACGTCTTGACGAGCGTGTTGTCCTGATCTGAACTGATAGTGGTCGGGAGGGAATGGTCAATAGAAGTATTCTTCATGCTCTTTAGTTGTTCAGCTTATCTACCTACCTGTTCTCTTTTCACCTTTTCTGTTTTATTTCATCTATCTATCTATCTATCTATCTATCTATCTATCTATCTATCTATCTATCTATCTATCTATCTATCTATCTTTCTATCTGTCTATCTATCTATCTATCTATCTATCTATCTATCTATCTATCTATCTATCTATCTATCTATCTATCTATCTATCTATCTATCTATCTATCTATCTGTTATCTCTCTATCTGTCTGTCTTCTGTCAGTCTGTCTGTCTCTGTTTGTCTGCCTGTTTGTCCGTCCGTCTATATATCTATCAATCTTTTCTATCTATATCTATCCATCTATCTATCTATCTATCTATCTATCTATCTATCTATCTATCTATCTATCTATCTATCTATCTATCTATCTATCTATCTATCTATCTATCTATCTATCTATCTATCTATCTGTCTGTCTGTCTGTTATCTGTGTGTCGGCTTGTACATCCACCTGTTTGTTTGTCTATCTATCTCTTTATTTATCTTCTTTCTGTCTATCCTCTAACGGTGTGCACATATATATCCATATAATAACTTTGCATAATAATTACCCACCGGTTAATCTCCACATCAATGCATGAAACAAATTTCCATCTAGCTTACATGCTATCACCATAGCATTAAAACTGCACCATTCACGTGCGATGTATAAACATCTGTTATGACAGATAACTTCATGTTTTGGTTAGCTTATCTGGAATACCCTATGTTTTAACTAGCTATCGCTGAAACATGCCAGCTGTGATTAAAAAAAAAATGCATACCTGATATAATGAGGTATTTTGTTTATTTAGGATGATTTGTCTCCAATCTTGTGTCGTCTCGTGCAAATTTTATTCCCATTTTTTGGTTTCTTGTTGCAGTTGTTGTTGTTGCAGTTGTTTTGTTGTTGTTGTTTTTGGGGTATGTATGTGCCATTTTCGTGTGAATGACATTGTAAAATTGGAGCAGATGGAACCATGAATACTAGGCAATAGCTTGATCGAGTCGTATTGCTTGCAAGACCACCTGGATACTTGTAATATTTTTTTTTAATTAATTTAAATTAACCAAAACCACACACACACACACACACACAAAAGGAACATAATCAGGGGCGAGGATTCCTCATAGTCAAATAATCAGTGATTACCCTTCGAATATCAATTTTAGAATTACTACGCTCTTCAGATTGAGCCCAACTCCAAGTCCATTTAGTCAGTTCAGCTTTCTATTCTACCTCGCTATTTGCGTTTTGTTATTATAGTTCAACACCCCTCGCCGAAAAGCATTTTTATAGGGACCTACACCTTATGAACTGGTCCATAATCACTGATTAACAAAGACGAAGAAGACTTGGCTACACCCAGAAGCGAGCTTGCGCATAGCCTGTATTCGTCGAAGCGGCGCCGCAGACAGCAGAATAGTGGGGGAAAAAATAGTTTAATAATCAGTTTGACCTGATTTTACCAATGCAGGTTTTTCACTATGCGATTGTTTTCGTCCTAATCGAAAGGTAAAGGGTAGAGTGAAAGAGTTTGTGTGAATTTTTTCTTTGTTTGAGGTAATCTAAGAATAATTTACTCTACGCGCAGCAAGAGCCATCAAAGCATAATAACATAGTCTAGGTCTAGATATAATTGTGATCAAAATCAATCGAACGTATCAAGTATATCAATTCACTTGATAGGTCGCTCGAACCTATACCGCAACGACAGATAGCCACTTCTCCGAAATCGCTGCACATCGTTGTGTCACAGAGATGCCACTTAACTTCAAATTTTTTTTTTTTTAAATGGATGAAAAATGTCCGTTTATAAGCCTGTTAGTATGACTGAATGGTATTTTCAGATTAGTTTAGCTTGTAAATTGCTGCATTCCTGTCCTGTTGACAAGAATAGTCCGCGCGGCAGGGAACTCTTTAGATTTTGCAATGCATCGCAGCCGTTTCATTGCTTTAGTCGCATGGAGGTATTTCTATGTGAATGAAGTGATGTTGCAAGACGTCCTAATATGAGGATCTTACTAGCTTAAATTCTGAGTACCCTCTGCTGAGGGCCACGCTTCGCCCCTGAACATAATATTCAGCATCAATGTGTTACCGACATCAATCCTACATGATATAACTTCGGAAGAGATCTGTGTAGCGAGTGTTACACGCCATCTAAGGAACCACAGACAACTACATCCACTTTGACAGTTTTACGCCTTTGTATTTTATTTACAAGACCAACACGGAGCGGCCACTGATAAAAACAATTAGGAGAAGACAATTGCAGTTCATGGGACACCTGAATCGACACAAAGGTCTTGAACACGTTGCTTTAACTGGAAAAATAGAGGGCAAAAAAAGTAGAGCTAGACAAAAGAATAACATATCTAGAGAGTTTGAACAGATGGGCGACGGGGAAAAACCAGGACAATAATTATGGGCTTTTTGAGAGCATCCGAGCGGAGAAATGAGTGGCGAACCTTGATCATCGATATCTGTTCCAGATCCGGCACTTGAAGAAGAAGAATTTTATTTATGAACCACGCACACACACGATCCACGTTTCGTTCCTAGGCTTTGTTTCTGTCAAACGATGCCATTGTGACTTATCTGCCTTTCATTATAACACTGCTCTAGTGTGGCTTTTCTGACTTTCATTCCAACATTGCTCCCGTGTGACTTTTCTGCCTTTCATTCCAACATTACTCCCGTGTGACTTTTCTGCCTTTCATTCCAACATTACTCCCGTGTGACTTTTCTGCCTTTCATTCCAACATTACTCCCGTGTGACTTTTCTGCCTTTCATTCCAACATTACTCCCGTGTGACTTTTCTGCCTTTCATTACAACATTGCTCCCGTGTGACTTTTCTGCCTTTCGTTCCAACACTACTCACGTGTGACTTTTCTGCCTTTCATTCCAACACTACTCCCGTGTGACTTATCTGCCTTTCATTCCAACATTGCTCCCGTGTGACTTTTCTGCCTTTTGTTCCCATATTGCTCCCGTGTGACTTATCTGCATTTTGTTCCAACTTCGCTCTCGTGTGACTTATCTACCTTTCATTCTAGCCTTGCTCCAGTGTGACTTATCTGCCTTTTGTTCCAACATTACTCTCATGTGACTTATCTGCCTTTTGTTCCAACATTACTCTCATATGACTTATCTGCCTTTTGTTCCAACATTACTCTCATGTGACTTATCTGCCTTTTGTTCAAACATTACTCTCATGTGACTTATCTGCCTTTTGTTCCAACATTACTCCCATGTGACTTATCTGCCTTTTGTTCCAACATTACTCCCATGTGACTTATCTGCCTTTTGTTCCAACATTACTCTCATGTGACTTATCTGCCTTTTGTTCCAACATTACTCTCATGTTCAGGTCAGAAAAATCTGCTACTGGTAACATGTAATCCAGTACAACCTGTTTCATGAACTGGTACGCTAGCATGGTATCAGTGGGCGTGCACCTGTCGGTGCAAACGGCCAGGGCGGAGGAGGTTTCATTAACCCAACGGCCACATGCTAGGGCACAATGTGACCCTCAGTACTTGAGTCCTTTATATTGGCCCCCGGTAGCGGTGTGGTCATAGGCTTGTTTGCCTAAATCACAGACGAAGAATTGAGCAAACTTCCCGGACGCAGCTTCGAAGCTGGCGGCAGCAGGCCAGTGGTTGATTGATAGGGCAGATGGCAATATACCGTCACTCTGGCCTGGATATCGTGACACAGAGCATCCACCAGTATTGGTGTTCTTTGATTTGGGTCTTTCACCCTAGTCAGTTGGGACTGCGAGGCTGTGGAGTAGCCTACAGGCAGCCGGTCAGGCAATATGACTGTCCCTCTGGCATCCTCCTGCACCTGGATACATTTCCAGTCGTCTTGACCCTGTCTTGCCACTTGGATAAGTTGTGTCCAGGCGAGAGAGTGAGTCTGATGTTTGCGCAGCTCTTTCTCACTAAAAACAAATTCTTTGCGCCAGTCTTAACACTCACCTCGTCTTCTTTCATCTTTGTCTCGTCTTCTTTCCTCTCAAAATTCCAACGGCGATGGGCGAGTGCGGTGGCAGCAGGTTTGGATAGACTGGAAGCTGTTAGCACAGACCTACACGTTGGTGGCTGTGGGCTATGGTCGCTTCATCGTCGATTGAAGTGGAGGCGTGGGGAGGCAGCACCCACAGTAGCTGAGCAGCCTTATTTAAGGATAGCACTGCTCACCTCAACTGAGGAAGGGGCTAGAAAAGGTGCCCTAAAGAAAGCCCACTTCACATCACCCTGACTGGTATACCGCGACCATGAACTGGTCCATGACCCTTTTTGCGGTCGAAACAAAAAGAAATTCAGCTTACTCAGGCTAGGAGCCTGGAATATACGCACACTACAGGACAACTCAAACAACCCGGAAAGACGCACTGCACTTATTGCCATTGAGCTCAGCAGGTACAACCTGGACATAGTGGCACTCAGTGAGACCAGACTCCCTGATAGTGGCCAACTCAAAGAGCTCAGTGGTGGATACACCTTCTTCTGGAAAGGCAAGGGTGCAGTCGAACCGAGACAGCATGGTGTTGGGTTTGCAAATTAAAAATGACCTTGTCAGAAACTTGCAGTCCATGCCAATTGAAATAAATGACAGGCTAATGACACTCAGGATCCCAGTTGGGAAAAGCCAGTCAGCCACCCTCATTAGCGCATATGCGCCCACCATGACAAACCCAGATGAAGCCAAAGACAAGTTCTATTCTGATCTAGAATCTGTCATATGCTCTGTCCCGGCAGCTGATAAGCTGATTCTCTTGGGGGACTTCAATGCTAGGGTTGGCTCCGAAATCTCAGCGTGGCCAAATGTTTTGGGCCCTCATGGAGTTGGTTCATGCAATAACAATGGGTTGCGCTTACTTACTTTGTGCGCTGAATTTGGCCTGTTCATTACCAACACAAATTTTAGTCTCCCCGTGAGAAACAGAACGTCATGGATGCATCCCCGCTCAAAGCATTGGCATCTCATAGACTATGTCATTGTGAGGAAGACTGACAGAAAGGATGTCCTTGTAACAAAGGCGATGTGTGGTGCCGAGTGTGGAACTGACCACAGGCTCATTGTTTGCAAGCTCAGACTAACATTGAGGCGCAATAGACGCCCTCAAGGGAAAGCGCCACCTAAACGCCTAAATGTTTCAAAACTCTGCTCAGCTGAGAAACAGAGCGAGCTCTCATCAGAACTCTCCTCAAAATTGGATTGCGTGACTTTTGACCCTGAGAACATTGAACAGAGCTGGACTGACCTAAATACGACTGTACACTCTTGCGCCAGCAGCACAGTTGGTTTTCCTGTCCGCAAGCACCAGGACTGGTTCAATGATAATGATAATGAAATCAAAGTGCTCATCAAAGAAAAAAATAGTCTCATCCAAGCTCACTGCAGTGACCCCTCTTCCACAGCAAAAGCTGATGCACTGCATGCCTGTAAGGGTGTACTCCAGAAGAAGCTGAGGAAAATGAAAAATGACTGGCTTGAAGAGCGAGTAAGAGAAACTCAGAAATATGCCGACACAAACAACACTAGAAAGTTCTTTGAGAGCCTCCGAGCTGTGTTTGGACCATCCCGCTCTGGCACTACGCCACTTCTTGCGTCAGATGGTTCAACACGCATTGTTGAATTGAATGCCATAATTCAGCGTTGGGCAGAACATTTCGGAGGTGTGCTAAATCGGCCATCAAATATAAATACTGAGTCCATTGACCGCCTCCCTCAGACTCCTATTAATGCAGCTCTTGCCAAGCCATTCACAGCAAATGAGACCCGAACTGCCACAAATCAGATGTCCTTTAACAAATCACCAGGCGTGGATTCAATTCCTGCTGAGGTGTATGCCTTCGGTGGAGAAAAGCTTATTGAAAGGTTGACCGAGTTGTTCAATCATATGTTGAAAGCAGGGAAGCTGCCACAGGACTTCAAAGATGCTTCAATCATCCATCTGTACAAAAACAAAGGGGACAGCCAAGTCTGTGACAACCATCGGGGAATCTCTCTACTTTCAATTGCTGGCAAAATATTGGCAAGAATGCTTCTGAATCGCCTTCTTGATCACCTCTCGTCAAATGACTTGCTTCCCGAGAGCCAATGTGGCTTTCGTAAAGAGAGGGGAACGGCGGATATGATTTTTGCTGCCAGACAGATTCAGGAAAAATGCATGGAACAAAATAAAGCGCTGTATATCACATTTGTTGACCTCACAAAAGCATTTGACACAGTGTGTCGTGAAGGCCTCTGGAAAATCTTGGCGAAGTTTGGGTGTCCACCCGAATTCATCACAATAGTGCGCCAGTTTCATGATGGCATGCAAGCTGCAGTCAAAAGCAACGGCAGTGTTTCAGAGCCCTTTGCTGTCACAAATGGGGTAAAACAGGGTTGTGTCTTAGCCCCAACTCTGTTCAGCATCATGTTCTCTGCAATGCTACAAGAAGCCTTTAGCTCTCCTCATCAAGGGGTAAGCATCAAGTACCGAACTGATGGCAGTCTATTCAACCTCAGGAGACTTCAGGCAAAAACCAAAACCAAAAGTACTCAAGTCTGTGACCTACTATTTGCTGATGATTGTGCAATTCTGGCACACGATGAGGATAGCATGCAAAACTGTGTTGATAAGTTCTCTAGTGCCTGTGACAACTTTGGCCTCACAATAAGCACAAAGAAGACGGAAGTGCTCCATCAGCCTACTCCAGACGACAAGTATCCTGTGACCCCAAATATCAAAGTCCATGACAGTCTTCTGAAGGTGTCGGAGAACTTCACCTATCTTGGCAGTACACTGTCTTCCGCGGCTCGTGTTGATACTGAAATACTCTCAAGAATCAGCAAAGCCAGCTCTGCATTTGGCAGGCTTCGAAAGAGAGTATGGGATGTTGCCGGCATTTGCACAGACTTTAAGCTGAAAGTGTACAATGCTGTGGTCCTTCCCACCCTACTCTATGGGGCTGAAACCTGGACAGTGTACCAATCGCATGCCAGAAAGCTAAATCACTTTCATCTGGCCTGCCTTAGAAAGATCCTAAGGATCAAATGGCAGGATAAAATTCCAGACACTGAGGTCCTCAATCGTGCCAAGGAATTGAACATCTTCTGCCACCTGAAAAAAATTCAGCTACGTTGGGCAGGACATGTTGTCAGAATGCCCGACTCCAGACTCCCTAAGCAAATCTTCTTCTCTGAGCTCTCCAATGGAACGAGGAATGTTGGGGCCCCAAAGAGACGTTACAAAGACACTCTCAAGCAATCACTGAAGGCCTTTGCCATTGATGTGAGTGAGTGGGAAAAGCTCTCGCTTGATCGTGCAAATTGGAGGGCGGCCCTTACCAGAGGCAGCAAAGCATGGGAAGCTGACAGAGTCCAGCAGGCTATCAGAAAAAGAGAACGGCGCAAGAAAAGGCCCAGTGGTACTGAACCAACGGAGCACTCTTGTCATTTATGCGGAAGGGTCTGCATGGGCAAAAATAGGACTTATCAGTCACATGAGAAGCCATAAGTCATGAAAGAACAGTCTTTCCATTCTGTCCTCTGTGTCCTCTAGTTCTCTTTATTGTCCATGTGTTGAAATTCTCAACAATTTCTGTTCTTTATTCCTCTGGTGTTGTTAAGGTCATCATCATACCTGATGGACGAACTATTATTATTATTATTACTCTCATGTGACTTATCTGCCTTTTGTTCCAACATTACTCCCATGTGACTTATCTGCCTTTTGTTCCAACATCACTCCTGTGCAACTTATCTGCCTTTCATTCCGGCATTGCTCTCGCGTGACTAATCTGCCTTTCGTTCCAACATTCCTGATGTTCACACCAGTTTCTCTATGTCACCCGATGTCGTAACAAACGAGAGTCTTGTTTTTTGTTTGTTTTGCTCTTCATTTCGTTACTGTAGGTTTTTATCCCACTGAGAGACAGAGATAACGAGGAGGTATGTAGAAAGATGATGCAGCATGGTCATAAAGAAAACTAATGATGTTTCCACGTGTTTCCCCGAGTGATATACGCTGTATATAACATTATGTCTGTAACCTCTGTTTTTATTTGTGGGTGATGTAATGCATTGGTTCTCAACATGGGCGAGACTGACCCCGGGGGGCGATTTTGATTTCGGGTGGGGGGGGGGGGGCATGAAAATACAGGGCAGCCACTGATTTGTTAAAATAAACACGCTTCTAGATAGCTTTGGTGAACAGAAAGGGCCTATTTTTTTCAGTGCATTTGATAAAGAATGCTTTCTGTTATGTAATGAATCATCGACACGCTTTTTGTCATTAATGAGGCTTTGGAAATCTTACCATTACAGTTTGTGTGTAGTCTGTCTTCTTGTGACATGCATCTGTCGGGTTTGAGTATGGATGTGTTGTTTTTTCCTTTTTGGGGGGGAGGGGGGGGGGGCGGTTGCAGAAAATTTGGAGCCCCAGGTCACAAATGGCTGAAAAAGGTTGAGAACCACTGTCTTAAAAGTTTAGGCATCAGTCGGGTAATCTCCCGAGCCGTCAAATCAAAACACATCCAATTCGGCCATCGAGGATCTGCTAATTTGCTAAGCCGGTCCTTGTTTTGGGTAGACTTTGATTGCAAATGGTGATGGATGTAGGTGAAAGACAATAATTTATGAAAGTATGTCACGACTTGAGACCATCCAGCCGCAAATCCTACGGAAATCCAACGCTTAGGATTGATGTAATGACATCTTTCCTATGTAGATCAGTTGTTACCACGTCGCGCCGACGTCGGTTTGATGTAGGGAACCCGCCCTATGATAATCCTATTAACTCTGCGGAAACTTATACAAATCTACGTTGGATCGACGCAAGGATGCTGGCTGAGCATTTTGCAAAAGCATAAATGTATTTTCCACTGTGAGATTAAGGAGCGCTGCAACCGCTCTGGACGCGACTGAGTCATTATGCTGAACAAAAATCAAAACTAAATTCGTTTTTTTTCCTAACAACAGCTGATCTGTTAGCAATTCTGAGCGGATTTAACAACACCCAGATACACAGAGGGAGGGGACAGAGCAGAGCGGAAGGATATTTATTCCGGTCAAAGTTTGGGATAAACGTGCTTGTATTTTATATCCTCCACAAATTTGTCCATGACACATCTTACTGTCTTTCTATATATGTGGAAAGTTGTTGATAACAGCGATCAGTATGTATGTATCGAGAGACATCACGGCTGCTCGATTTGCACTGCCAGACACGGAAGGCCCCGCAAAACCACTGTTAGCGTAGAGCGGAAAGTGGGTCGGTGGACAATGTCCGTTTGGAAGTTTCCAATGGGATTAAAAGCTTACAAACGGCTCCAAATAGTTTTAATCAACACAAAAATACGAACAAACCACAGTTACTGGTTTTGCCCACAGCATCCGCTCCGCTATTTTTACGGACAACGGCGCATGAAAAACTCTCTTTGCCTCTATAGCGGTGAGGAGCGGAGCGGAACGGATGCTGTGGACAAGAATACAGAGATAAAGAGTGACTTTTCCATACGTCATTTTTCCGTAAAAATAGCGGAGCGGAGCGGATTCTATGGACAAGATCACTTATCCGCATTTTCTCTTTGGTGGCGAGGGTCCCTTTCAATTCTTATTACAGCAGTGACCTATTTTCGCGCTTTTGGGGACATGATTTCTCTCTATATAACACATACTCTTTGATACGAGTTTCCGTAGGAAAAAGCGTAGTATTTAATATTGTGTCCTCACAGTAAACAACCGAATTCAGTTTTGACATCAAAAATTGGGTGAATCGGAAAGACAAATCCATGGTTGTGTTTAGGGGGACATATTGTTCTACATAGAAACATGTAGCTGAACAGTGAAAACAACTGGGTATTTTCTCTATTTGGCTTTGTCATTAGACTAAGTCCTAACAGCATCCTTTTCAAAATATTGAACTTGATATCGGCCAGTACTATAGGCCCATTGCGAATGGCGTCACAGAGTGTTTTTGTTTTGTACTTCCGACACCAAAAATGGTGGGTGGATCAGCTGACAAGTGTAACTTCGAGATATGTCTAAGCGGTTAAAATGCCTGCTGGTTGTATTGCAGTTGACTGTTGTGTCAGGGGTGGAAAGGATGGATCCAAGCTGGTCAGATTCCCCACCATCCGTGTAAACAAAGGAAAGGAAGTGAAAGAATTGACCGAACGTCTCCCATGTGCGTGAATGCACGTGTCATTGTTTACTATAGTGAAATGTTTTTTAGCTCGCCGCCGATTGGTTCGCGACGCCTGAAGTGCTCGCAGTGCAAATCAGCTAACGAATCAAAATCAGTGCTATCATCGCCAAGGTTAAGCGTCGGTCCTGACAACTAAAATGGCCAATATTCGCAATGGGCCTATTGAAAAAAAAAAAGGGGGTCAGCACATTCCGGAAATCTTTCTCTAGCCTGAGTTTTTCCAATGCCCTGGCCTGTGTCTCGTCAGCTGCCAGATTGTCAGCTCAACCATGACGTCCACCGGAAGGAATTGTGGGTATTCGGGAAACCTGCCAAAGTTGTTGTTGCCCACATGAGCAGAGGTGGGCGATACTTGTCTTGGGATTCCCATTGAAAATTCAGCGAGGTGATCCTGACATAGATATGAACTCGATTTCAAAACTTGGTTCAAGCGGGTTTTTACCCTATTAACATTTTAATCAGAAAAGTTTCGCCCATCATGTAAAAATGATAGTGAAATTTACAGCTTAAAGTTTTTGTGGGCATTTCCATCATTTATCGCTACATTAACTTCATAAAAATCTGCGATTTCTTTCTTAGGCAAAGTTCATGTGGAATCTCTATATAACAGTTTATTTTGGTACGATTTTTCTAATGTGTATTTGAAGAACGCGTGGCCATCAGGTCTGTGACTGTTGTATGCAGACAGACAGACAGGCAGACAGACAGATGGAAGGACAGACACACAGATAGAAAGACAGACAGACAGAAAACAGGCAGACCGACGGACGGAGGGACGGACAGAGAGATAGACAGACAGACACATTGAAAGACAGACGAACAGACAGACAGACAGACAGAGACAGAAAGATAGATAGACAGGTAGATAGATAGAGAGGGAGAGAGAGACAGACAGATAGATAGATAGATAGATAGATAGATAGATAGATAGATAGATAGATAGATAGATAGATAGATAGATAGATAGATAGACAGACAGATAGATAGATAGATAGATAGATAGATAGATAGATAGATAGATAGATAGATAGATAGATAGATAGATAGATAGATAGATAGATAGATAGATAGATAGATAGATAGATACCTCTTCAAGACTGATAGCAGCAATGATAGACAGACAAGGTCGTTTTTAAGCAATCCCACTATGAACAATCACCACCTGGCTCAGCCCTCCAGCACACCTGATGTGATCCAATCCACAGTCCAGCACTGCTCACCGTTTTCCCCATTCCACTTGTCTGTTCCGCTCGTCAGCAACTCACAATGTCTTTTCCCGCTACAACATTTGACAGGCCGACTCAGTGTACGGCAAATCGGTTTGCCTCAGGCTACTCGAGGAACTCATCAACATTAGTTTTGACAGAATGAGTACATTAAAGCAGGCAGCACACTGGTTGTTCATGGTTTAACGTTCATCGTGTTTCGTCCATCTTTTATATCGTTCAAAAAGGCATCACTAACTCGCCAAATTTTAGCGTAAGCAGGTACCAACAAAAGCTAGAGCTTAATACGTGTATTTTTCGAGGCTGGACGACGAACAAATGAATTTCCCCGTTTCATGAACGACGAAAGTTGAGCTCTGGCATTGAAGAACTTGTAATTTGTATATTTCTTTGATCCCATTTTGGGAAACTTGCCTGAGTGTCATTGGGGCCCAGTTGCAACTGGTGCTGACAAGTCGTCGCCACAGTGCAGCGCCTGTCAACTTTTTTTTTTTGTTGCTTTTTTTTGGGGGGGGGGGGGGGCTAGTAGGGATTAGTTTTGTTTCTAATTTTCCCCGGGTAGGGGTCTTGTTCGGCCTGCTCTTCTCGATTTCCAACTGCCAAGCTATATTTAACGTGCACAATGTGCACACGGGCCATCCGAGATCTTCATCATTATCCGAGAAGACTAGGTGCTCGATCCTACCTGGATCGACAGGAAAATATGAGAAAAAAAACAACAAAATTCTAACATTCCTGCACCCACCGGGAATCGAACCCGGTACCTTCGGCATGAGAGGCGAACACCTTGCATCTGGACCAACGCGCCCCCTCAATGAACAATGAACTAGAACTAATAATATGATCTGCCTCGTTGCGTGATATGAGTTAATCTTTTCATTGTTCACACACACACAAACTGCCCACCTCATCAAGCTCACAATTGTTACGTACGCATATATCATGCTTTATGTTAATATACATGTGATGTAGGCCTACATTGTTATCAGCCTGTGAGCAAAGTGTAAATATCCTGATGCTCTGATAATATCATCTCTTAACGATCGATAGGAGAAAGAAGCCGCTCAGAAAATAGTGGACCCTTTCGAATATCAAAGATACTAGATACGATCATATGAAACAGCTGGCCCGTTTGCGTGCACGCATTTCGCATTGCCATCTGGCGACAAATAATGCTGGAGTCACTAACAATGAGTTATTTTACAAAGCCAATCTAGCTATCACTCTAGGCCTTGACTGAGACAGCTGATTTTGAACTTTATAATTTCAGTTGTTTTCAGCTCTGGCCATTTCTTTTCAGTCGGGGTAGCACTGTAGCAAAACTGCATTATTAATGTATCAGTACCAAGCATTCTTTACATGCCATGTGCCATGGGCCCCGTCCCTGAACAGTGGGCAAACTGTGTGACCGCTTTCTTAAGAGGCACAATGAGAGGACTGTCGCATCTTGTCGCATCCAGTCTATTCGGTCAGATGTACGATTTTAACCCAGTACAAGTTCATTAATCTACAGTAAAGTTTCGCACCTCAAAACTTTGAGAGTTTGGTCAGAATTAATGATGAACACCGGGAATGAGGAATATTTCACCCTAAACAAACTAACTGATGTGATGGACACAGGAAAATGATACCTCACCAAACCAGTAACCTTTATGATAAATTCTCAAATGTTGGCTTTGGAATGAAGTTTGACACCTATGTCGCAGGACTGAAAATATTCTTAACTCTTTTGGGACGTATCACCGATTTATCGGCGCCAATGAAAAACGCATTTGGACATATCACCGATTTGTATTGTACTAGCTGAGTTACCCGGCCCTGCCCGGGAGAAATATCTTTATTACTTATAATGATTTAGATCTAGGACACAAAGTAAAGTTCCTTCCACAGACAAAGAAATACAATGACAGAATCAGTATCGACTCGGATTCTGCGCCAACTCTAGAGTTTGTTTACCCTTTTTGGCTAAAGTTTACAGGCGATCCATGTTTTCGCTAATCCACAATTTGCGTCCTTCAGCGAATGAACGATGAGGGGAACTGCGTCATGGTACTAAAAATAGATCATAATAGTGTGCCCCTGTTCTAAAAGTATGGAGTCGGAAGTGTTTCTTGCGATTTTACGTGTGAATTATGCAAAATGAACAAATTACCCACAGTTGGCAGCATTTTTATACCCTTACACCACAAACTCTATAGGCGATGAGAATGCTTCCAGAGTTTTGGAGCCCTCCCAAAGAGGGTCTTTGGGGGCAGAACTTTCACCCTTAGCTCCATTATAGTATGATTCTACATTCAATTCTCTTTTATTTGATGTATAACATTTTACTTTACTATCAGTACTTTTTTTTTCTGTAAGCGTTTTTCTGAACCATGCTGTTTTTTTCCTAAAGTGGGAAATAAATAAGCTTAATTACGTCCAGACTTGACCGAATCCCCGTAACACTGACGTCCTGGAAGAGTAAAGAGACCAATCACGTGAACAGAAATGTAATATTGCTAAGGCTGTAGGCTCAATGTATGTATGAGTTAAGTTGTAGAATAGGCTGAGGTTAGGCTGACAGGTCAGTTGGTTCGAAGACTACAATTCTCTTGCGGATGTTCACTAATAGTAATTCACCCAATAATGATGAGTATTTTCATGATCAATTCTTACAAAATATCTTATAGTATACTCCATACATTCCCAGCAGGCAAACCTACGGATTGGCGTTAAGTTTGCACAAAGGAATAACATCATTCCTACGTAATTCTGATGGTAACGACATCGCGCAGACGTCGGTTTGATGTAAGGAGAAAAACTCCCACAGTGACCTTACCAACCCAAAGAAAATCCTATACAAATCTACGTCAAATTGACGTCATAAAGCTGGCCGGGTTTTCACCCAGTCTAACCATAGAAATTTGCGTATTTTTCACTGACAGTTTTAAATGGAATAAAATATCGATTCCTTTTAGGGGCCATCCATCAAGTACGTACCTGGATTTCGGCGATTTCAGACTCCCTCATCCCGCCCCCCCCCCCCCAAGTAGGCGTATCATACGCTTGGCTTCATCCGCTTCCTCCCCTGTCCATGTCAAGACCTTGATGTACTAAAACTGTAGTGTTATCGTCATTTGCGCTGGACTATTCATTTCGAAAGTTTCATTAGAAATAATATGATTTTTATGTAATCCTAACTCACTTTGTTGCAGGGAGGAAAAACCAAGCCTTTTTAATTCAGTACTCCAACTGAAAAGCGTTTTTACGATACCCAGAACCCCTCATCTCTCAAGATCGCTTTTTATACGTTCGGGTCAACACTCCCTGCCCTCTCCAAGCGTGCATACTTTATGGACGACTCTTTCATAATTCTGTTCCATTATGGTCTGGCCTGGGCCCAATAATTAGCGGGTCAAATCTTGGTTTTTTGGCCCAATTTTTGCTTTTTTTTTTTTTTTTAACCTGCATCAGATTTCTAAACAATTGTTCTGGAAGCAGTTCATGGCGCTGCCACTGCCAGGCTTGTCTGTGGAGATGGAACACGGTAGAGGGTGAAAGAAAGACAGATAGGATTAGGAAGGAAAAAAGAAACGGCTGGACAGAGCGGGCGAATAAGAATGAGGGCAGTTTTTATTCGGCCTGAGGAGGAAAGCCGTGTGGATTTAAGGGTGAAAGAGAGAGAGAGACGAAGCTTACCATCAACAAGAAATTCACGGGAGGTCGGGGGGGGGGGGGGGGTTGATTGATTTTTAGTGGGGGTGCGATGGGTCGTTGGGCAGGATAAACTGATATTGTTTCAGTCACTGACGCGCCACCATCTTTCTTAACCCTTGACGTGCCTTGCAGGCATGGACTGTTCTGAGGTTAACCCGCTAGCGGCAGGTATAAAGAGGTGGGGTCTATTAACGATGGTTGAGTAGGAAAGTAGGAAGGGAAAAGAAGGGGGGGGGGAAGATTAGTTGCAGTATAACACAAGAAGCTACTGTCATTCTGCATATATGGCCATATGTTCATTAAGACCCTCAGCTCTGTGTGTAGGTGTGTGTGTGTGTGGGGTGGGGGGGGGGAGAGAGAAAGTTTGGTCCGAGCATATGAAACCTTACATAGGGGGGGGGGGGTCTATGGAGCATAGTAGTAGTACTCTTTTCAGTGAAAATGAATTCATGAATTAAAATATGTTTTATTTACTTTTTTTTTTCTGGAAATTAACTTGTTGGGTTACATAAAAATCATAATTCTTTTTCTAACGAAACAGTCACATAGCCCTTGCAAAACAGCGCTCAATGTTTGAAACCATCAAGGCCCGAGTATGGACATGCGTCACTCTAATGGCTGTACGTTTTTGTTGTTTGTTTTCCCAACAAAAAAATATTGCAGGCTTAGAATTAGATCTATATAAAAATTGGTTATGTAATAGTTACAGAAACAGTAAAATAGTTCAGGCAAAATATCACCTAAAGTTTCAAACCAACACGACCTTAATGAAGTGCTGGGGAGTCGTACACTCGTACAAAGGAGTTGGGGGGGGGGGGTGAAGAGGTTTGAAGCCAAGAGGGGAAAAGCTACGGATGGTCCCCTTGGGGTGGCCCTTAGGCCTTAGGGATATGATGCACTGCAGTCTTTCTCAGACCTCTTCTCTGTTCATAGCTTGAAATTCACTGACTGGAAAATGGGGATTCCCAATTTGGTTTGCACGGTAATTCAATTTCCCGAATGGTGCGCAGTGCATAAGTGATGCAGTTTAAGATTAAGAACATCATAAAATGTCACGCAGTTCTGGCTTGGCTTGGTAAACTTGGTTAATAGCTCTTAATCACATTTCGGAAAATTACAGTTTTGCTCTTAAACCACACCGAAATCACATATTGATTCCTCATATTGACTAAAATAGCTGTATGCTAACCCTTGCTGTGCGTATTTTATTTCTGTGAAATGTGGCAGCATTACTGTAACAATTTGCCAGGGGGAAATTTTTACATCCCTTTTAGGTTGCCATTTGTCTGTGCAACGGCTATACATGTTGTAAGTGTAAGTGACTCTTAAATCTCGTCAAAGTGAGATGAGATTTTTTTTTTGCAGATTTCATTTTCTGATAGAGATTGTGGACATTTCCATCCTGATTCATTGTAACGCTTGTTTTTTTTTCTTTGTTTTTTGTTTTTTACCCAGTGCTTTGTAAGATACGACCTTTTCCCTATGTTTTTTCATTGCGCCATATTTTTTTTTAAAAATATTTTGCTGTAGTAATAGTGTACAGGTATCGACGTCATGTTTTTTTGTTTTTTTTTGCACCGATGGTTACAAGGACAAGCTTAAGTGTCGTTTGTAGACCGGGGGTCACAGAGCCATGGCGAAATTTCTTATCGTACTTTTCCATTCTACTCGACGAGTTTTTTTTTGTTGTTTTTTTGCGGATCAAAAAAAAAAAATCTTAAATAAATCATATTAAAGGCTGAATTTTGTCCAACATGGATGTGTCCCCGTAACTTATCGTCAAAAATTTGTGGCACTTTACAAAATTTCATAATTTTTTGTCTCCTAGTCAAGGAGGTGTGTATGTTTACATGTTCATCCTCTGGCTGCATTATAGTGTGATGATTTTGAATGTTACCGATGCAAAACTTTCAGGTGAAATATCACTTTTAATTTCTTCACGAATAATACCAAGGATATGATAGAGAATACCTTTCTACGTGATATAGGTGCCAAAATATAGCGGGGAAAGAAAAAAAAGTGCACTTGTCGAGACCAACGTGAGTAAGCGATGCGGGAAGAAGAGGCACTACGTGAAGAACGTGGCTGTTCTTTAAGTTTGTCGTGTTCTTCATCTGACGTCTAGTTTTCCAGTCACTGTTCACTTCATCAGTGCTTCACAAATAGCCCCTGTTTTTGTTTTTTGCCCAGAGATATGTGGTTTTCCCCACTGTAATCTTACACCTTGCTCAAGAGCTGCGACTCACCAGCTGTCCGTGTCCATCTCACCCTCTATGAATTATGTAGAGCGGCCGCAGGTGTTGGATCACGAGTAGCGGAGACAGAAACTCATAAAATTGAAAGCATTTTCCCAACAACCCCCCCCCCCTCCCCGGACAAGTGATTTTTTTCGTACGAGCTTTAGCAAATTCAGGAGCGGGGCAGCAACACACCCCCAAACACAGGTCATCGGCTAAGGGATTTCTCGTCCTATCGAACACTGCCATGGGTGCTGCAATCTCTGGTCTGTGCCTGATATGACTCGGAACGTCACCGAAAATCCCTGGGATGTGTTGGAGCTGTCTCGTGTTTGGGGGTGTGTTGCTGCCCCGCTCCTGAATTTGCTAAAGCTCGTAGGGACAAAAATCACGCTTCCCGGACCCTTTATAACGCCAGCCCATGTAAAGAAGTCTACCTCTCCTTGCTTTGTCTATACTCCTGCGTTGGTGCCAGCCTAAGGAAAAACGCAAAAAGAAAAAGAAGAATGCAGCCCCTTGAGGAGTCCTTTTGAGAGCTAAGAAAGAAGGAAAAGATAGCCAAGACGAGGACAAGCACAGGGGAGCTCTTCTGAGGGCTACGAAAGTCAAGAGAACAGCAAGAACAGCAACAACGACAAAAATGAGATCAAGGGGAAGAAAAACAAGGAAAAGATTGGTGAAAATGCCAAACGCAGAGGTCCTCCCAAAGCAAAGACCTCGACATTTACATCCGGTGTTTGATTAAGTTGAATATTTTCCAGGCACTGTGCTGTGAACTAAAACATCCTAGAAATATAGTTGAAGAAATATCAGAGCTGATAGTCCCTGAAGTTGGTCTCGAACTGCCATGGAAATAATGTCACGTTGGAACCAAAAAAAAATGTTAATAATTTTCTTTTTTTAAAAACTTACCTGAGTTGGTCTAAAACGTGATATTTTGTTCACTGCAACCCTGTAAAAATCTTTTGTCCTGGCAGTTTTGGAGAAATTTCTGCACTTAATGTTAATATGTCATTTGTAATGTACGGCAAAAAACCAGCGGACTGATTAACTGATCGATCGATCGAATAACTTTATTGATCAATTGATTTATTGATTGACTGATGGATGGATGGATGGATGGATTGATTGATTGATTGATTTGGCTAAGAAAGAAGGAGAGAGAGACAATTACTTTTATTTTGGATTTTGAGGTGGGGGGGGGGGGTCTACTCCAGACAACCATGATAGGAAATGAGAAGAAACAGACTTTTCAATTTTAAAAAATGGATATTTGCAACAAATGGATAATTGCAACATGCACCCGATAAACTGCTGGCACTGAAGCCAAAACCTAATATTAAGTTGTTTTTTTTCCTTTATGTAAAAGTGATGAAAAAACGCAGGTGTTTCGCAGCTTTAACCAAAGTTCGCTTATTGGAGTAGACGGATTTTCTTAAATATTGAGATAATATCATAAGTACCTGCCAAATTTCCCCCTTTGACTAATTACATTTGGTAAACAAAACTATTTGAACAGACCCCAGTAACGTACGCAGGGCCTGCCAAATCCCCCGCTCGAGTGGCTTTTAGTCCAAGCCTTTTCCCGTCTACGTCTCGTCCTTCTCTGGCCACTTCCCTTTTCAATCAGACAAGGGGCATAATTTTCTTCCATTTGTTTCTGAAGAAATGAATATGTTTACATCTGGCGAGCACTCCAAGCTGTCCGGAATTTGTCCGGTAAAATGGTTCCTGATGAAGGAGAGCCGGGTCCGATGATGGGTATTGAGATAGGAATCCATTCTGATAAACATACGGTTCGCCCCGGTGGAGAGATGTTAATGCCCGGATGTAAGGGAGAAAACCAACGGATGTGGAGTAACTTTGAGTGTAAAATGGTTGTTGGAAAATTCTGCTTCGAGAATAATGGCTGGAAATTCCGAAACAAAAATAGAAGGGGCGCGGGTTATTTCTCTAGCCCTGTTGTATACACTGGGAATTGCAAGGGTGACCCTTCCATCAAGCTTTGAAGTGGTTTCAGTTTTTTGTTGTAACCTCAGAATAATAATGGAGCTTGGGGGTGAATATATCAGCACCTAAAACTCGATGACAATCAACGGAAACTTACG
The DNA here is from genome assembly GCA_963931925.1 of Onchidella celtica. Classification (NCBI taxonomy): domain Eukaryota; kingdom Metazoa; phylum Mollusca; class Gastropoda; order Systellommatophora; family Onchidiidae; genus Onchidella; species Onchidella celtica. The sequence continues at coordinate 78,986,900 of OZ007568.1, forward strand.
AACCTTCGTGTACTGTATCAATAAATTATTTTTAGCCAGGAATTGCACGAATACGTCCGTTGTGGACACAATTCACTATCTTATTATAAAAAAAATAGTGACGGGAGTAATTCATTGTTGTGCAATTTCGCCTCTTTTTTTGCTCAGCCTAAATGACAGTTTCAAAAATTATAAAATTAATTTCCTTAAGTGTCAACTAATTCAGTCCAGTCGCTTTTGTATCGAACGATTGTGCTGATTCAAGTTTCAGGTATTTTTATATAAGTTGCAAAAATGTAAAATATAATGATCTTTGTTTTGGCTCCCTGCAGTAAGCCCACCGCACCGGAAATGATGTATTAATACGCGTTCAGTTCGCTATGCGCAATTTCCCTGCCAGGAATGAGTGCGTGGTGCTCTGGTACGCATGAAATCTGTAGTAAGACTGTAGACTATGGGAAACTTTCTAGACCAAAAAGAGAGAGACATGGTAGGGTGGGTTCACAGGTTTATCCCGGATATCGCCGGGAACTTCATCTAGTTTAATATTATTTATTTAACATTATTTTGGGCTACAAAAAAGAGACACATTTTCGTCCTGTAAAATCGAAAACTATTACCGGAAATTTCGTTCTTCGTCTCTTTATACACATTGTTGATGAAAAATTAGCATGATCACATTCTGTGTATTCCGCAAGGGGTAGTGGCGTAACAATAGGCTCTATTACTCTTTGCATTGAATCCAAATGCCATTATTAGTTTTAATTAGATTCAGATGTATGACTGAGCTTGGTACATAGAAACTGCGAGATTTATTTCGCACGAGTCGGCCAGTAAGATAAGAGAATAGAATACTCACTTTATTGTCCCTCATAGTAGTGTTCAGTTTCACAGATAGCATCACTGGGAGCGCAAGCACACATCTTACACAATGTTACACCAACGTGCCATAACTCAGTGACAGATAAGCCTACAACACATGAAGTAAAGACAAAATTGGCAAAAAGAAAAAAGGAAGATCTTTGCATTTCATTGTAGGCTACAGTTTGGGTATTATTTTTTACGCGAGGCTTTGCTAGGTACAACATTTTCTTTTTTGCCAAATTTTGACTTTGCTTTAAGCCTCGCTGCGACCCGACAGATTTTCTGTGGTTTTGATAACACATGAAGCAACATGAGATGGAACCTTAATGGCGCCCAGAATAGATCTAGGTGAACTGCGTTGTTGAAGTGAATTGCAGGTGGTAAAGATGATCCTCTGTGTCTTCTATGTCCGGGAATGTGTGAAATTACATCTGTAAACATAATTGCGAGTGATCTGTATGTCTGTGTACATGCATATTATGTGTTTGTGTGTAAGTATCCCGGCGTTTTATTCAGAAACTACAGAAGTTAGAGCCTAAGACCATACATGATTATTCTGACATATCATATGCTTAGACCCATGACAGAGTGTTCAAATACACACACACACACACAAAAGAAAAAAACGGAGAGGCGGAAAGGAGATGGGAGAAGAGGAAGGGAAGGGAGGGGAGAGGGAGAGAAGAATCAGGACGACCCCGAGGATGGCCGGATACCTTTGAGTATCATAGTATCTCAGTCCGCAACCCTATGGAGATCCGACATGCAGGCTTGAAATCAAGTTTCCACGGAAATCAAGTTTCCACATGGGTATGACATCGTTTCTAGGTAGATCGGCTGGTTACAATTATCCCCGCATCGACGTCGGTTTGATGAAAGGAATCCGCTCCTCCGGTAATCCTACCAACCCTACCGCAATCTTACACATATCTACGTCGGATTGATGTAGGAGTGCTGGCTGGGGTTCCTGCCAAAGAAGATGAAATGGTTCAGTGGTGTGAAACATGAACTTTACAAGGCAGATCGGGATGCAAAGACAATTATTCCACAGCTTTATGGCAAAATTCAGTGCGCACCGAGAATTTTGTTCACTGAACGCATACGCGATTGCTGTCCTCATCGTAAGATCTCGCCTAAAACCATCTCGCGAGCTAAGAGTTCAATTATTTGAGCATTTTGAGGATTATTTCTCGGTCGTGAAAAAGTATAATCCTAATATATATTATTTGTTCCGCGGCTTTATTTCACTTCTTTGTGCTAGCGTCAGTAAGATCCGCACTCTGGTACAGAGAGGTTTCCTGTACATGTACGTTTATGTTATACTAGATGATAATGTATAGGCCGAGACACAGGATACCGCACAGACTAGTGATAAACCAGGCGAGACATTCCCATTGTGTGACGTCGAAACATCGCTCTCGCGTGACCTCTACTGCGGATCAAATTCGTCTACCGCTAGCCTTCCACCATCTTGGTAATACGGTAGGCTAGTCTATGGCATAGGCGATCTACGACTTTGCCTACGGCATACAGTGTTTGGACATCGTGTATATTATTTATCTATGGGATACCGAGATGAATCAACTCGCCAAATTCAGTCCGTCAGTTTGGCGTATACTCGATGTCAACAGTGCAACAGTCCGCACCACAACCCCTTCATAATTGAACGAAAAAAGAGAAGTTCTCGTCGTATTTATACGCGCGCAATTTATGGACACATTATAATGGGAGAAGGAATGGTTCGTCTCGATAATTTATTCTGTGTCTCGGCTATAAGTGGTGCAAACTTGAAATTGTTTTGTTTTGTTTCAACAGAACCGCGGCTCCCCACCCTCTCCCCCCGCGTACACACACATACACACAAATATACACACACACTTACATTTTGGGTTCTGTGCAGTGACAGACAAATGGCAATTCAATTAAAATCGATTTATCGATCGTCCATTTTCCAGACAACCAATCGATCACCGCAGCATTGATAATGAAGACTTGACGAAGAAATTTGTATTCCTTGAACTGACGTTGAGGTCTCATTAACTACAGGTTTGATCTGCTCGGCATTTCCTGTCAACTGTCACACAATGTGCAATCTACAAGCTATTCAAGCTTTAGACAATCACATTTTCTTTTTCCATAATGAACCTTTCTTACATTTTATCATTGTTTTCGGGGTGTCCATTTTCACTGTGTAGTGCAAGGGTTAAGTAGAGTAATAATGATCATAATAAAGAAAATAATAATACGGTGTTGAAGCTGGAGACTGAACCTAAAAATCTTTCTTAAAGCGAGACCAAATTAAATAGTATGAGACTTTGGGCAGTGCCTGCCTTTTTGATGATACGTGGACACTTCCATGTTGGACAAACTTGAGACGTTAGGATTATTCCTTTACCAGTTTTTGACCCGCAGATTGTGTGACGCATTTTTGTCGAGTAGAATGGAAATAGAGGGCAAAAAATAAAAAAAAAGCAGAGGTAGACAAAGAATATCTACAGAGTTTGAACAGATGGGCGACAAAGAAAAACTAGGACAATATAGGCTTTAAGAGAGCATCCGAGAGGAGAAATGAGTGGCGAACCATGATCGTCGATATCTGTTCCAGAGCCGGCACTTGAAGAAGAAGAAGAAGAAGAAGAAGAATGAAAAAGTGTGATCGGAAAATTCGGAACTAGCTAAGAATAATAATAATAATATAAGACAGACTGTCTATTTTCACTATATTATAAAGTATTGTCCATTTCTTTTATAACTCAGTCACCATTTGCAGTAGGTCTTTCCTGTGCTTTTCCCACCCACACACCCCCCTCCCTCCACCCCGATCCGGCCCTTAGAGGCGCCGAGTAGATTCATTATGTTTTTTTTTTCCCAAGGCCATGCGATAGAGTGTACAAAAGATTAATGGGATTCAATTATTATAGCACCATGGAACCAAGGAGTTATAAAAGTGCCACTATCGAGGACTGAGCGCAAAATGGAGTGGCGCCTGGCTCAACCACTGCCCATACCCTCATAACAACAGACACAAACATACCCCGACTTTTACTTTCAGACTGTTTTCAGGCCGAACGAGTGAACTATTTCCCTTGGGCACGAGGATGGTGCACACAGAATTCACTTTGAATCAGAATTCAGTCTGCTTCCTGCGGTACAGAGACATTTCGTCCATGGACTGTCAGACTTTAGACTAATGACGCAAACCTCTCGTGGGAAATGCGTAACTTTATTCGACCAGTCGAACAAAACGAGCAAGAAAATGCGGGTCGGACTTAAAACGAATTATGCAAAGTATCTGTGCAATGTGACCTTGGATTGGGACTGGGTGATATTGGATCATGAGTACTCGTAATGGCCAAGGACAAGAGAGATAGCGATGACCTTGACCAACACTGACCATCTGCAGTGTGGGCGGTATTGGATCATGAGTACTCATGGTGACCAAGGACAAGAAAGATAGCGCTGACCTTGACCATCTGCATGGTGGGCGTTGGTATTACATTGTGAGTACTCATAATAGCCAAGGACAAGAGAGATAGCGATGACCTTTGAACATTACTGACCATCTGCAGTGTGGGCGGTATCGAATCATGAGTACTCATGATGACGAAGGACAAGAAAAGATGGTGATGACCTTGACCATCACTGACCAGCCGCAGTGCCGCTGTCCTTTTTGAGTGGTCAACTATCTCAGTGTCACAAATCCCAGACTGGGAGATGTAATAGTTTATGACAGGACGACAATCACGAACAAACAAGTTTAACACTTAACAAAACAACCCATCAGACTCACACATTTATTAAACATAATTATACATATAATAGCGCAATTACATACATTATATTATTGAAATGACTGCCGTACAACGGCCATATTCTCACACACACTCTCCCTCGGATCCACAATCCGGTAGTTACTCCTAAAGGCACTTCGGCCTCAGCCTCTCCCCTCAGGGTCTTAATAGTACATTAATGATTCACTGGCACCGCAGTCTCTCAATATCACCTTCCTATTGTCATACAACTTATCAGTTCACTCGCCCATCATCATGGCAATAATATAGTATCTCATTCACTCTCATATCTACGTCCCTGTCCGTGGCCCGACCGCCACGACTTTATGTGCCTCTACTGTCCTGCACTGACAGCCTCACTTCTGGCCTATGTGTGGCCTCCGGCCCTATGCTGGCCTATCCCCTGTGCTCATCGAGGTGGCTCTGCGGCCCGTCCTCGACACCTACAAGAATAACATTACATTGGTATAATACCATACCATTTCTATTCGCTCCACCTCTCCTTACAATCCAGGAAGCGTACACACACTAGTTCACCTTTCACTCACCACACATCTTACGGTAACACACCTCCATCGGAGTACACACTACTCACTCGCGCTACAAATCCATGAACTCACTTTCATCTATCGCTCGTGGCGCACATTGCTATATCCAATATCAAGGACTTCCACATTCCTCACATATACTTATTTACATCATGGTAATAGACGAATATAATATAATACATCAATCATACTAATCAATCAACGTTCTACATACCAGTCATTACTGGAAAGACTCTTCCACTAGTCTTCTCGACTGCTCCCTTTATGTCCGCCCGATGGGCTCTTATTCACAGGTCCGCTCCGTCGGACCTTCTAACTTGCAGTGATAGTAATACCGCGCTTTCGCCTCATTCAGACCCCCCCCCCCCCCACTACTCACAACAGCACGCTTAACTTGCTGTCTACTGTGAGCCCTTCTTACTCTACACCCGCTCTGTAGCAATCCCCTTAATTGCACTCACTCCACTCGTGACATCATCCCCCACCCCAAAAAAATTAATGCAATTAATTTCAAATCGCATCAGATGCCTGTCAACGAGTGAGCGTGAGCAATACCTACACTAGAAAAAATGACCTAGCAGTTCCCCTAGTATATAAAATACCGGAATCAGGGGAAAATATGGGGATCAATATGCCCTGCAATATGCATATATGTGTCACATCATGAATAGCTAACTAACCACAATACTTAATACAGAATCAAAAACCATTCAACCTATCAACCATTCTTCATATCATATTTATAATGTCAATATTTTAAAGTCGACTCATTCACACAGATCCTGTCAATGTTCCTGTCCTCCGATGTATAAGCTCCTGAAATCTTCCCCTAGGCTCGACTAAGGTAGTCGGCGATATGATTGCTGGTTCCTGGAATTGGTTGAATAACGAAGGTATACGTCTGCAAAGCCAATGCCCATCTAGACAAGCGTGGGCTGGACGAACGATTCTTCGACAAAAATGTCAGTGGCTTGTGGTCTGTCTGGATACAAAATTCTCGTCCCATGAGATAACGTCCTAGTTTCTGGACGGACCAGACAATGGCAAGACACTCACGCTCTATGACAGAATACTTTCTTTCTCTCTGCAATAACTTCCTACTGACATAACATACAGGATGGAGACATTCGTTCTTCTCCTGTAGAAGACAAGCGCCGACACCAGAGTCCGACGCATCCGTTCTGAGGATAAAATTAGATCGAAAATCGGGTAATATCAGAATGGGTGACGATGATAATGCTGTCACCAAATTATCAAATGATGTCTGACATTCAGACGTCCACTGGACCTTATCGGGTTGTCCCTTCTTAGTAAGGTCAGTAAGAGAAGATGACAAGGAGGAAAAATTTGGAATGAACTTTCTGTAGTAATTTAAAATTCCCACTAAGCTTCTGACTTGTTTCTTTGTTTTAGGGATTTGCAATCCTACTAACTTGTCAATTTTTGTTACTTCAGGTCTCTGAACACCTCTACCCACAATATGTCCTAAGAATACTATCTCTGGACATGCCAAATCCATCTTTGCGGGTTTAGCAGTTAACCCAAAATGGCGTAATCGTTGAAAAATTACTGTTAGTGTCTGAATATGATCAGACCATGTCGACGTATGGCATGCTATATCGTCAAAGAATGACACGACATTAGGTATGTCCTTCAACACTAATCTCATTAATCGTGCAAACGTCGCTGGCGCGTTTACCAACCCAAATGGCATGACCTTAAATTGGAATAATCCAATGGGCGTTTGGAACGCCGTGTATTGTTTAGACTCCTCAGTAAGCGGGATTTCCCAATACCCTTTCGTCAAATCTATCTTGGAAAACCACGTGGACCCGGCCAATGAAGCTATTAATTCCTCCTGAAACGGGATAGGCTCCCTATCGCCTACCGTAATAGTGTTCAATCTTCGGAAATCAATACAGAACCGCACCGATCCATCAAGTTTTTTCACGAGGACGATGGGTGATGAATACGGCGATGTTGATGGTTCTATCACATCTAACTTCAACATTGACTCAACTTCCTTTATGACTCTATCTCTCGAAGAAAAAGGCAGCGGATACGGTCTAAGAAATACTGGCTTATCCGAAGTCAACTTTATTTGGTGCTGGATCACCGTAGTGCGACCCGGCAAATCCGTAACAACATCCGGAAATGACGCTAACAGGGTCTCAAGTTCCCTACTCCTTGAACTCGTATGGTCAGGGTTAATTTTTACGTCCCTGTAACCTTGTGTCGCAGTTAACTCCGGCAATTGAATTTGTAACTCTTCCTGCGCCTCGGTGTCGCTTACGTCACAGTCCAACTGGTCTACGACCCCCGTACAAGCAGTAGAGAAGACCGTCTCCTCTGGTCTTGTCTGTGCACACAGATACTGTGGTCTCTCATAAAATCTCTGTAGCATATTAACATGGAAAACCTTACTCGCTCCATCAATGTGGATAGCGTAATCTACCTTTGAAACAACTCGCTCAATAACATAAGGGCCTTTCCATGTCATCAATAACTTATTATGGTCCGTAGGTAACAACAACAGAACCTTGTCTCCTGGCTTAAAAATTCTCAGTTTGGAACCTCTATCTTTATAGTCTTTTGCTCTTTTCGAAGCGATACCAGAAGCTTCTTCTGCTATAGTGCGCGCTGAAGATAGTCTTTCTCTTAAATCAACAAGGTACTGAAACACCGAAATCTGCTCATCGTCTCCCGATGATGGCGACGTCATCATGTCCCGAAGAACATCAGTTGGGCCCCTAGGACTACGACCGTACATCATTTCGAACGGCGAGAATCCCGTTGACTCCTGCCGTACCTCTCTGTACGCGAATAACACTGCAGGGATATATCTATCCCAATCTTTAGGGCGATCAGCAGCTACCTTACGCAGCATCGACTTTAACGTCGAGTTCAATCTCTCGCACATGCCATTAGCCTGCGGATGATAAGGGGTGGTAGTGATGGGTTGTATGCTGAATAAGCGGAACAATTCCTTCATCATCTACGACGTAAATTGCGCGCCCCTATCAGACAGAATTTGCTCTGGTATTCCTACCCTAGCGAAAATTGCAAACAACGCTTCCGCGACTGCCTCAGACTTTATGGTCCGCAGAGGAACCGCCTCTGGCCATCTCGTAGCATTACATATGACCGTTAAGAAAAATCGATTCCCCCTATCGGTCGCTGGGTGAATGGGGCCAACAAGGTCTATCGAGACCTTTTTAAACGGTTCCGAGACCGTGGGGATCTTCTGAAGAGGAGCCTGGGGTGTACGACCCTTATGCGTCGTCTTTTGGCACGCACTGCACGTCTTACAATATAAACGTACATCTCTGTATACTGACGGCCAATAAAAATCTTTCAGAACTCTCTGCTTGGTTCTAGTACTTCCCATATGACCCGCTAATGGAACATCATGGGCCAGACGCAATACTGTAGCAATTAACGACCGTGGCACGACGACCTGCTTTTGAACGGAAGCCACTGTGACGTACATACGGAACAGAATGCCCCCCTGGACAAAAAAGGAAGACGAGCCGTTCTTATATTTCCTCGTTTTCTCGGTTCGCGCTTCCCCAAAACATGGGTTTAATGATGGGTCCTCCCTTTGTAATCTCGCCAAGCGCTCTGGCGTGATATCTAGGTTGACCGCTGGCGTCGCCAAAGGTCTAATCTTATCTTTATCAGCTACCCGTCGACGTGTTTCGACCGCGGCGCAAAAGTCAATACCTTTTGATTGCGACCATGCTTGCACGTTCTCATCGGAAGGGGAAACTACCCGTGATACATTCCCAATGATGAGCTGGGCGCCTGGAAAACAACCAACGACTGCTTCGACTTCCCCGCTAAGGAAAGGTGTATCTATCACTATTCTTGCCATGGGTAACTTCTCAATGGCCCCCGAAAATTGGATGCACGGGACAGTCTCACCTGTAAGCTGTGAATCCCGAATGCAGTCTCTATGCACTCCCACAACAGTAGATCCTGTATCTCGTAAAACCGAGACCGGTTCGTCCCCAACAAACCCCGGATAAACCCTAAGACCACCTCCTGTATGACATGAATTTATAACGGGGATCTTTCTCCCACAAGGCAAAACACCGGAAGATAATAACTTCTCACAACTGGGACACTTAGAATACTGTCCGCCTCCGTTGTCCGATGTAACACACGCAGCCGCATGATGAAATTTATTTGGGGAACATGGACTGGAGCTACTGTCCACGTTCGCCGCTATCCTACCTGCAGGGCAGTTCACGCTGATGTGATCTGCTCTTCCGCAGTTCCAACACTTCGCGGCCCTACACTCGCGTGAAAAGTGACCCACGCGTCCGCAAGTCCAACACTCCGCTCCCTGTGCTGTATTAGGCCTGGGTCCCCGTGACCCATCGCGACCGGAACTAGAGTCCCTATGCCGTCGGTCATCGGCAAAGGTCACAATTCGCCCCCGGCCATTACCGCGACCTAGCCCTCCTGCTCGGTCAAACTTACCGGATCCATATGCCGGTGATTGGTGATAGCCCCTACGCTGCCCCTGGGCTTGCCCGCTATAGGCACCACGCTGACGCGACCTGTCCCTAAGTCCTGCCGGCGACCCCTCAACCACGGCGACGTACCCCGCATCTTGGACGTACGCCCTGGCGACTGGTTTGGACGGATGTGCCGTACGGTATGCCTCCGCCAACTTAGACGCCTCCTGCACCGTCGCGGGTTCGTTCTCTTTCAGGAAAGCCACCAGATCTTTGTGGCACGACGCGTACAGCTGGTCACGGATCATTAAGACTTTCAGTTTAGCAAAATCCGTGCCCACATGCGCCAAGTCTACCCAGTTCGCGAAATACTCCGTTAGTCTCGCGACGAAGGCAGCAAAGTCCTCCCTGGTATCTGCACGTGCCCGCCTAAACTGCTCCCGGAAATATTCCTCGGTACGCGCAAATCGGCGAAGCAGCAAAGCCTTCAGCTTATCGTAATCTTGCACGTCTTCGCGCTGTAGCTCTTTAAAGTAGGTTAACGCTCGCCCCTGCAACAGAGACGCCAGGTACGTGGCCCATAATTCCTTATTTTCCCCCCATTGCAATTGTGCGTTCAGTTCGAACCTGTAAAGGAAGGCGTCTATGTCGTCCTTCCGGTCGTCGAACGTAGGGAGCTTAATCCTAACACCACCTTTATTGTGTACCTGCCGCTCAACTGCTTCTGTTGGCGCATTCTTTTGGCTTTCCAACTCCGCGATTCTCATTCGCGTCTCTCTCTCCTGTTGGTTATCCCTAGCTTCTATCTCCCTTAACTTTAACTCCCTCTCCTGCTCCTGAGCCTTAGCCTCTCTTTCCTGTTGCTTAAACTCCCTTTCCTGTTCCTGAGCCTTTTTTTCCTGCTCTCTATCCTTAGCACGCTCATCGCGCATTTCTGCCTGCTGTTCTTTAATCCAGCCGCGTAGCTCTTCTCCCTCCAGGCCAAGTTCCTTACCCAACTTCATTAGTTGTTGGAGTTCCGCCATTTCACCGATTTATGGTTATGGTATCTATTATAAGACGACCAACCTGTCGGTATGATCACTAACGATACGACCAGAGACCTGAGTGTCACGAGTGGAGTGAGTGCAATTAAGGGGATTGCTACAGAGCGGGTGTAGAGTAAGAATGACCCACAGTAGACAGCAAGTTAAGCGTGCTGTTGTGAGTAGTGGGGCGGGGTCTGAAGGAGGCGAAAGCGCTGTATAACTATCACTGCAAGTTAGAAGGTCCTAGGGAGCGGATCTGTGAATAATAGCCCATCGGGCAGAGATAAAAGGAAGCAGTCGAGAAGACTAGTGAGAGTCTTTCCAGTTATGACTGGTATGTAGAATGTTGATTGATTATTATGATTGATGTATTATATTATATTCGTCTATTACCATGATGTGAATAAGTATATGTGAGGAATGTGGAAGTCCTTGATATTGGATATAGCAATGTGCGCCATGAGCGATAGATGAAAGTGAGTTCATGGATTTGTAGCGCGAGTGAGTAGTGTGTACTCCGATGGAGGTGGGTTACCGTAAGATGTGTGGTGAGTGAAAGGTGAACTAGTGTGTGTACGCTTCATGGGTTGTAAGGAGAGGTGGAGTGAATAGAGATGGTAGGGTATTATACCAATGTAATGTTATTCTTGTAGGTGTCGGGGACGGGCCGCAGAGCCACCTCGATGAGCACAGGGGATAGGCCAGCATAGGGCCGGAGGCCACACATAGGCCAGAAGTGAGGCTGTCAGTGCAGGACAGTAGAGGCACATAAAGTCGTGGCAGTCAGGCCACGGGCAGGGACGTAGATATGAGAGTGAATGAGATACTATGTTGTTGCCATGTTGATAGGCTAGTGAACTGATATTATGTTGTTGCCATGTTGATGGCTATGGAAATAATAATGTGTTATTGCCCTGCGGAGGTGCTAGGGGAGTGCTAAGGTGTATGACAATAGGAAGGTGATATTGAGAGACTGCGGTGCCAGTGAATCATTAATGTACTATTAAGACCCTGAGGGGAGAGGCTGAGGCCGAAGTGCCTTTAGGAGTAACTACCGGATTGTGGATCCGAGGGAGCGTGTGTGTGAGAATAAGGCCGTTGTACGGCAGTCATTTCAATAATATAATATATGTAATTGCGCTATTATATGTATAATTATGTTTAATAAATGTGTGAGTCTGATGGATTGTTCTGTTAAGTGTTAACTTGTTTGTTCGTGATTGTTGTCCTGTCATAACTTATTACATCTCCCAGTCTGGGATTTGTGACACTGAGATCACACCAGATATAACAATACCCAGTTGTCTCAAATACAATTCAGAAATTTACCTTTACAGCACAACTAATTCTATATCTATAAAATGCATAGCACTATTAATTATAAAAGAAAATAGAAACGACAAGAATGAAGAAATACAGTAGAAGGACCACAAGTACGTCAAGGACAACGAACCAGACTAGGACAAAGCTTCTACAAAAAAAAACTATAATGGAAAAAAAAATGCAACCTACTACGCCGATTACACTACACGGTACAACAAGAACAGAGTCTGAAAAAAAAGAACGTATCTACATATAGGGAAGAGAGGGACAAGAGAAACGTCTTCCTAAAACAACGAGGAAGATAGAACGCTACAATCTAAACAAAAATACAGGTCCCTATAGAACTGTTCACTGTGATGAACGAAGTTCCAAATTTAGCCCACCTCCCGAAGAGGACAAACTACGCTCACCACAGCAAACCCGCGCCACCGCCCGTATAATCTATAACGACAACAAAAACAGCAAAAACAGGGAAACAGACAGATGAAAAGACAGCCCTCAATCCAGGGTACAAAATTTTCACTTAACTTTCAATCAGCGTCTTATTTAACTTGACGTATGCCGGAGCTCTGGCTGCTTGTCTCCTCTACAGGCTGGCACACACACTCTGCAGAAATTTAAGTACACATTAATACATATTCATCAAAATACATGCATCAATACATATTATAATTCATAAACATACATAAATCATATCATCGTGAAATTTCCATTCATCCCACGAACAAGGACAACAGCACAAATTCCTAGCACAACAGAAAAACAACTAGATATAACGAATACACAATGTCAAAATGACCACAGGTAAACAGGACGAGCCCCCAGTGTCACAACGGACGAGCCCCCAGTGTCACAAATCCCAGACTGGGAGATGTAATAGTTTATGACAGGACGACAATCACGAACAAACAAGTTTAACACTTAACAAAACAACCCATCAGACTCACACATTTATTAAACATAATTATACATATAATAGCGCAATTACATACATTATATTATTGAAATGACTGCCGTACAACGGCCTTATTCTCACACACACTCTCCCTCGGATCCACAATCCGGTAGTTACTCCTAAAGGCACTTCGGCCTCAGCCTCTCCCCTCAGGGTCTTAATAGTACATTAATGATTCCCTCTCACCGCAGTCTCTCAATATCACCTTCCTATTGTCATACAACTTATCAGTTCACTCGCCCATCATCATGGCAATAATATAGTATCTCATTCACTCTCATATCTACGTCCCTGTCCGTGGCCCGACCGCCACGACTTTATGTGCCTCTACTGTCCTGCACTGACAGCCTCACTTCTGGCCTATGTGTGGCCTCCGGCCCTATGCTGGCCTATCCCCTGTGCTCATCGAGGTGGCTCTGCGGCCCGTCCTCGACACCTACAAGAATAACATTACATTAGTATAATACCCTACCATTTCTATTCGCTCCACCTCTCCTTACAATCCAGGAAGCGTACACACACTAGTTCACCTTTCACTCACCACACATCTTACGGTAACCCACCTCCATCGGAGTACACACTACTCACTCGCGCTACAAATCCATGAACTCACTTTCATCTATCGCTCGTGGCGCACATTGCTATATCCAATATCAAGGACTTCCACATTCCTCACATATACTTATTTACATCATGGTAATAGACGAATATAATATAATACATCAATCATACTAATCAATCAACGTTCTACATACCAGTCATTACTGGAAAGACTCTTCCACTAGTCTTCTCGACTGCTCCCTTTATGTCCGCCCGATGGGCTCTTATTCACAGGTCCGCTCCGTCGGACCTTCTAACTTGCAGTGATAGTAATACCGCGCTTTCGCCTCATTCAGACCCCCCCACTACTCACAACAGCACGCTTAACTTGCTGTCTACTGTGAGCTCTTCTTACTCTACACCCGCTCTGTAGCAATCCCCTTAATTGCACTCACTCCACTCGTGACACTCAGTAAGCTCTAAAAAAAGAATTGGGGTTGGGGGGGGGGTTGCTGTCTCCAGTGTATGAAAGGTGTACATGGGAAGGGCAGGGGAGGGGTCTAGGGAGTGTACGCACACTTGTCAGTTACCGTGGTACAATAAAAAAAAAAGTCCGGTTTTATTTTTTAAAACGTTAGCCTGTTGTTGTTGGTGTTGTTTTTTTTTTGGTCAACAAATCTACCTCTCATGAAACAGTCAAATAACCTAAGATCTAAGCAAAACACCACAAACAGTTTTAGAATGTGATGGACATTCGTCACACTAATAACTACACACTGGTGCAAGTATACAGTGCACCTGGGGGAAGGAGGGTTCCAGAATGCCAAAAATTGGACGTACGTACTTTATGGATGACTCTGAACCACTCGCAGAAAGCGTTACTGATTTCTCCAACTATTATGAGCTTTCTGCATGCACGCCCCCTCCCAACCTTCCCCAAACTCACCCCTTCCCACACCCACACCCACACCCACCCCCCAAGTCCGTTCCAAATATGTATTTCACAACAGCGGTTAATGAGGTCACACATGGGTGGAATACAACACATTCACACACCGTTTTCCACCGTTTTTACAAATCAACACAATGGAGACATCATTTATAACAGCCACCCCCATGCAGCTCTAGCTTGGGTGGATGGGAGAACCCCCATTTGCAACTAAGTTAAAGAAAACGTTCTTCCGCGCCGAGAAATAGTCCCAAGCAACCTGAACAGGCGTCCGATTAAATCAAATGGCGCAGTGATCTCAAACAAACTTAAAGACCACCTTAAGCCTAAGATTTTGGATTCGAGAATTCCAATAATGAATAGGGCACCTCTGAGGGAAAAACAATCGTATTTTTTATTCTAACCTTATCTCGAACTAGTGACACAGTTTTGATATTTCAAATTCTGTACTCTGTGAAGTGAATTGGTCTGCTCCCTTATGAAATTTCATGGGCAAGAAAAAGAGTGCACCCTGTCAAGCATGGTAACTAAATAAGCAAAACAAAGTAGTCATAATATTCAAATTTGGAAATGCAACCAATTTAAGGGATCAAACCTTTCGTCGCGCTCCACCAGACAATTCATCTGATCCAAATTTGAGAAATATCCGAGACTCCACGCACAAAAGTCTTACAGTTACGTTAATCTTAAATGATTTAGATATCTTTCGCCCAGTAATTGCTTGAACATATTTTCTCTGTTCCAGACAAGTGGGTTTATTTTATTACTTCGCAGCTTTATCAGTGGGGGCCTCATTCCCCAATTCCCAGTGTGCTTTGGGGAGAGGGGTGGCGGTGGGGGTAGTTTGAATCTGTAGATCTGTGGCAGTCTCCTTAATGATTTCTTTCTGATGTTGATAGCATGTCATCCCCACTCTCAAGTGCACAGCCGCTGGGCATGCGCGCTTGCAAAGACTTGTTTCCTGGTTTGTTTGTTTGCTGTGGCAGAGAGGCTGGGCACAAACACCAGAGAGTATGTATGTATAGAGAGGTTTTCACCATTGGTCGATTTGCACTGCGAGAAACGGGAGACGCAGCGAACTACGGTTCGCATGGAGCGGAAAGTAGGTCGCTGCGGTAAACAATATTCGTTTGTGCATTTCCACGGGGCGTAAGAGCATACAAACGGCTCTAAATAGTTTCACTCAGCCGAAAAATATGAACAAACCACAGTAAACAGATATGCACACTATCTTTGATGAAGGCGGTCTCTTTCAATTCTTGTTTACGGAACGACCTTGTTTCACGATTTGGCGGAAGTGAGATCTCTCTATAAATACATACTCTCTGTAAGCACTAGCAAAGATTGGCTGTAACTCAAAAAGAAGAATTGAAACCCTTGGGAGAAGGAAACCTTATGGCTTTGGAATTTCCGACCAAGGAACATAAATTCTGCAGGGACACAAGGTCTGTGACGTCAGGTGAAACGCAGCAAGTTCTCGGCAGATGGACGTGCTTTTGTGCTGCTATCTAGCCAAGCAAGAACTCACAGCTAAGTAACATATTCTGTTTCGCTTCGATTCTATACATTTCCTGTTGGAACCTTTTATTGTTCGATTGTTTTCTCTGTTCCGTTTTTTTATTATCTTAATAAAGGCGAAAGCCGAAAATTTGAACATTTTCTGTCTTCTCTTTAGTTTCCTTTATATCGTTTGGGTTTTATTTCTCACGCAGGGTTTTGCAACATACAACTTTTTCTTTTTGCCCGATTTTAATATTGCTTAAAGCCCTGCTGCGACCCCACAGTTTTTCTGTGGTTTTTATATTTCGTCAATTGCTCATTTGGAGATCGATTATCGATTTCAGTAGTGGATTCAAATGTGACAGACATGATTATATTCTAAACAGTAAATCCTAGAACAGTCAGTCTTCTCCCCCCCCCCCCCCCCTTTTCCTCAACAATGGTTGCCTCCCTTCTGCCTTTGTTTTGTTTCGACTTTAAACTTCCGGTTGCGTTTCAAAGTTTGAAGGCATGAGTTTCTGTGCCGTCTGCCTTATGCACGGTACGGGTCATGCGGGTGTTACTGTGCCAGTTGTGTGTTGTTTTCTTCTTAGATCTACATAATCTGTGTGCTGATTGTGCGTGTTGTTTGCAACCCGTTCTTTGAAATGGTCCTTACACTAGTGTCATAAAAAGTAACCATATCAAGCTTGGTGCACAGTGTCCTGGCGCGCATGAGTTCTGAAGCAGGACTGCAGATTACTACTTTTATTGTAAGAGAGAGAGAGAGAGAGAGAGAGAGAGAAGAGAGAGAGAGAGAGAGAGAGAGAGAGAGAGAGAGAGAGAGAGAGAGAGAGAGAGCACATGATTGTCATAAAGTTATTTGATATTTCACAAATCACTGAAAAGAGCAGAGAAAAGTCTTCCTCTATGTCGTCACCATGCACCTCTTCCCCACCCCCCCCCCCTACCCCCTCCATCCCCTTTTCTCATAAACTCTTTTCTTTTTCTTTCCCTCCCCTACTCTTCTGTTTGGAGTGTTCCACTAACTAGAAATGAAGCCGTGTCTCCCCCCCCCCCCACCCCACCCCCATACACCTTTCCCTCATGATTTAGGTCAGTTTCCTACGTCGAGCAAATAAATCAATTAAGTCAAACATTCGGACCGTCCTGAAAAGACATTCAGTCCGAATTCATGAACCAGTTAATGGCACTAAGGATTATCGGGATTTCCCGCTCGGAAAGCCAGGGATGTGACCTGAAACGAAACTTACCAAAAGAGTGTCGTTGTTTTACTTTGATCTGAAGTCATCACTTCAGCAGATGGATTCGTCGCTTCAGTTCAAGAAGTGATTATCTCGATTGCCACAAAATGCATCGAGCTGGCGAATTGACGATCATTGATTTTTCACTTGATATTGTGAATACATTAAAAAGCCCCTTAATTTCTGGGTGAAAGAAAAAGACGGTAATAATATATCAAGGGTTGGCAAACAGAATGTGTTATGTCCAATTCTATTCATTGCTCTAGAGTCCCTGTGGACATCCAGTACAAAAGGCGTGTGGCTTTATTGATTTTATTTTATAACCTAATAAAACGTCCACCACGATATCGTGTTGAAGTTATTGCAATTATTTGAATTTTCATTAGTTTACAAATTTCAAACTCGTTTTTTGTTTGTTTGTTTTTTTTTTTGTTTGTCTATTTTGGACATCAACCATTCTGGTTGCCAACCCTCGATATGGTAGATTTGTCAGTGTTTGATCTATATGCTTGAAACTATAGTGATCTTGATGGGAGTTTTTGTTGAAGTAATAATTAACACGGATTTAAGCTGGGTTTTTATGTCTACGGAAACGGAAACGGCAAAAAACCCATCAAGTGGTGAAACGGAAGAGTGTTTCTATGTGTACGGAAACGGCGTTTTCCTACATATGAAAATAATCTTCCTTTTCACTAATTGCTGGGCTTTTGACGTATAGCTTGCCGTTTCCGTTTCCGTATGCATGAAAACTCAGCTTTATACTTTTGTACATGTCCAAGTTCTTTCGAGTTTTAGAATATGCGTTTACAGTAAGGTTATTGGTCTGTTTCACAGAATCTGCGCTCCTACGAAATTTTGAGTTGTATTCCCCAAGGTAGTCGGATAATATGTCCAAAAACAAAGAGAGAAACCCAGCCAGCATCTCTACGTCAATCCAACGCAGATTTGTACAAGATTTCCCTAGGGTTGATAGGAGTATCGGTTCCCTACATCAAACCGACGTCAGACTGATGTCGTAACCAGCGGATCTACATAGGAACGACGTTATTCCTATGTGCAAACTTGACGTCAGTCCTACAAGTAAGATTTACGTACTATGCTGTCTAGTAAGGTACAGAAAATCATTTTGTTCTGCCATGCGCAATCCGCTTCAGTGGCGTCTCCTGGTGAGGTAAGCAATACTCTTTGTCCGTAGTCACTAATGTAGATTTAGTACGTGTCTGCCTGCGCCAAATCTGCATGGAAGGGATGTGTGTCGACAACTGTTAAGTTAATGTAGATGGATGTGAGGCTTAAGTCGACAACATGACATTTTGAGTTCTGTACATATAATAAAAGTCAAGACATTTCTGAAGTCAATGACCCCCCCCCCCCCCCCCCAAAACAAGATTTTGAGAAAATGGCATTTAATCCTATAAGTGGCAATAGCTAATTGACCAAGTAACAATAATTATTGGAGTGATTGTTGTCAGGAGACTGCAGTCTAATTACAAAGCCATTATAGAGATCATAGTGATTAGTGTTCACTGCTCATCTACAGTTTACCCTGTAACATGCCACGGTCCCCTAAACAACAGCCAAGTTGGAAGTTTGTGTCGGACCCATATTTTCACTTCAAAGCCGTTTTTCTCAAAATCAGCTTTGCCGACTTAAGCCGGGTTTTCTTATTCACAATCTCATATAGGTGTACATCTGTATTTCCATTCACGGGACACATTACATTTCATCATATCATTATGTTGTCTTATCTTGTCTCACTAGCAGTCTTATCTTATCTTGTCTTATCTGTCTTTCGCCGGAAGCTCCAAGGCCATAGTTGTGTTTCATTCTCCCAAGAATGCGCATGCTCAGCTGCTGTGTTTAAAAAAAATAAACCTTTGAATGTGAAATTTGCGTGAAGAAAAAAAATCCATAATTTTTTTTTTTTCCCTGAGATGAAACGCTTTTAAGCCTTTACTGCCCGTTGTTCCGTGTTTGAAAGACGTGACGCGGTGTTCAGTGTTCCAGATTTTGTGATAGAAATTTGTGATTTTTCCCTTCATTTTGGTTATTTAAAATCTGAAATGTACGTTTCAAATTGAGTTGAAAAAAAAAAATTCATTTCTGATCTGTGGAGGGTTAATTACGACTGTCTTACAAAATCTTCACTCGGAATGACTTGACGTGCCGTTTTCTGACATGTAGCACGGTGTGAAGGAGAAAAGGAACGGATCAAATTGACGTGGGCATGAAGTTTACTCTGTCACCGTTAAAAGTCCATTTGTCCATCCTGTTATTATTGTTGATGTCACGAGAAGATTTTGTCTTTGATCTTTTCGACATTTCCCGGCCAGGTTGTGGGAGTGACAGAGCAGAGGGCAGGCAGGCGGGAAGGACAGACAGGCGGTCAAATACGGTAATTCCATTTGTGAACGGATGGAAGGATAGATAGATAGATAGATAGATAGATAGATAGATAGATAGATAGATAGATAGATAGATAGATAGATAGACAGATAGACAGACAGATAGACAGACAGACAGACAGACAGATAGATAGATAGATAGATAGATAGATAGATAGATAGATAGATAGATAGATAGATAGATAGATAGATAGATAGATAGATAGATAGATAGATAGATAGATAGATAGATACGACAAAAATCCCAACCATCAACAGCATTCTCGTGACAACAGGAAAGACTGTACTGTAGATCTCCAGATAAAACACATACCAAATGTCATGTGCAATGAGGGCGCCGCACTCCCTGCCTCGCGCCAGCAACATCTATCATCTCTGCCAGAGAGAACAGAGAGAGCGGGAGGTACTACCTGCTGGTCAGTTCCATCACTGGTCTATTAAGACAATCTTGATATATCATTTTTCGCGCGAAATCACATTAACATACCTTCTCTCTCTCTCTCTCTCTCTCTCTCTCTCTCTCTCTCTCTCTCTCTCTCTACCTTTCCGGATAGCGTCTGTGCTATGTAATAAAAGCCACATGATTTCCCAAGATTAACTAAGGCAATTTAGTTTCCTAGCTGGTCGCTTGGCTGTTGCGGCCGCTCACAGAGATACGGTACGTATCTGTTTCATCAGCAAGCTATCGAAACTTTTCACGCCTCCAGTCAGATGAAAGTAATTATTAATAAACACAGGTTCTGTCTGTCTGTCTGTCTGTCTGTCTATCTGTCTGCCTATCTATCTATCTATCTGTCTGTCTATCTATCTATCTATCTATCTATCTATCTATCTATCTATCTATCTATCTATCTATCTATCTATCTATCTATCTATCTATCTATCTATCTATCTGTCTATCTGTCTGTCTCTCTGTCTGTCCATCTTTCTGCCTGTCTATCTATCTGTCTGTTTGTCTATCTTTCTGTCTGTCTGTCTTGTCATCTATCTGTCTGCTTGAGTGTCTGCCTGTCTGTGTGTCTAGCATCCATCTGTCTATCTTCCTGTTTGTCTGTCTGTTTGAGTCTCTGTCTGTCTGTCTGTCTTTCTCTCACACTCTCTCTTACTCTCTCTCTCTCTATCGGTCTACAGGTCAGCCTGTGTAATTGTCCAGTCTGGCTCCACTATATTCACCTCTCTTTTTAATTTCTGCCTATCTGTGCTTTAGTCTGTCTGTGTGTCCCCAGCATGCCTGAGGTGTCCATTTTCCCCCATTCTTACAATTTACATTTAATCATTCAATTAGACCAGAAGCTCATAGAAACCGTCGCTAGGGATGATGAACTGGGTGAGTTCACGGAAAGTCCTGGTGAGTAAAAGATAGAGAAAGGGGAGGGGGGAGCTGGCGATGATTGAGAGGCTAACACGTTGAGCACGTTAAAGATACCTTGGCAGTTGGAAATAGTAAAGAGCAGGCCGAACAGGCCGCTGCCCGGGCAAAACTGAAATTAATAGATTAAAATTTATCCATATCATCCCCCCACCAGCAACAACAAAATTTATTATTCATTATTAAATATATATTATTATTAATAAATATTCAAATATTATTTGTATTGTGAGTTGTGAGTTGTGAACTGCGCCTAACAGGCTGCGTTACAATTTGCTCTGAGATAGAGAGAGAGAGAGAGTGAACGAGACAGGGAGAGAGAAAGAAGCAGTGTAGTGTGTTGAGCGCTTCGGATGCGCTCCATTCTGCTCTGTGGTTGACATGTTGCTTCTGTAAAGCGCATAGAGCGTTTTAAATGGATATGCCCTATAAAAAAAAATAATAATAATAATAACACACTCAATCATTCACCTACATACAGAGAGAGAGAGAGACAAAGTGCAAGACAGAGAGACAGAGAGACAGACAGACAGATAGACAGAGATAGACAAAAGACAAGCAACAACAGACAAGGGTAGACAGCAACACAGACTAAAAGACAGATATACGAGCATATATCCAGACACACATACAGACAGACGGACAGATAGACTGACAGACAGACGGGCAGACTGACAGACTAATGGATCAAAAGACAGACAGAAAGACAAGCTAATAGACAGTTATACTTGCATACATCCAGACGCACATCCAGACGGGCGGACAGATAGACAAACGGACAGACAAACAAACAAATGGACACACAGACAGACTAATAGACAGACGGAGAGACAGGGTAATAGACAGACAGAATCAAAAAGAGGGGACGTTTTTAACTACCACCTAAACGAAGTTATCATGGCCAGTCTGCTAAGAGAAAGAAAGTTGGAAATCCGTTTAAGAGTAAAATGAGGGTCAAGGTCACAGAATCAGCTGGAACAAGATCTGTGAGATTGGGAGTTAAAAGTTTTATCTCTGGTCTCAAGCTGTTGAGTTTCTGGTCTGTCAGTCTTCCGATAACTGAAACATGCTACAACACCACAGGCCCATCTGCCGCGACCTTGACCCGAGTTTAGGCAGCGGTTCTCAAGTTTCGCTAAGCCTCGGATCCCCGGATCTGATGGAAACGTACACCTCCATCCATCATGGACACACACATGTAAGCATTTTGTCACTGCTCTGCGATAACGGCATCGTAATTATGTCAGTTTTATGCCAAGAGGCAACTGACACGCATTGATGAGTATAAGGGCTGTCGGATAATATTATAGAAAAGGAATTGAGCCAATAGGAAAACGCAGTAATCCAATAGAATCATAATGACGTAAGTCACCAAATGATAGGAAGAGAAATATTTGGCTCTTTGTATCTCACAACGGTCAAAAATGACTTGTGGCATTAGCGTAGTGGAGTGACGATACATGGTATATGTACCCTCCCAGATGAGGCACCCTGAAGTCACTGTTATCATGGGGACTTACTAATCACTGGGCTGAGAACCCTTGATTCAAATGAATTTCATGAAGTGAAAATCAGCTGGAGAGGATTTGTGACTGGAGAATTCATCGGGTGACGTGGAATGTAACGTGAGATTATGATTGTAGTCCAACAAACAACAACAGCGATAAAAGAGCAGAAACAACATTGTATACGTAGAATCTATCTCGGCCAACCGCATGATATATAGTAACTACTATTGCTAAGGGAACGTGGTCTAATCACAAAGCCGAATATAGAAAATGCTCAGCCGTGTCACTGCTCATCCAAAGCTCACTGCGTAAAGTATTGCTGTCCACTAATAACAACCGTCTAAGTTATCATTTTCTAAATCTGTATCAAGCTATCTTATTCATAAAGCTCTGAAAATTACTCACTCGGTGAGTTCACGTAGTGCTAGTACTGCTACACTTTTACCCAGAGTGACACAATATATGACAAGGCCCATTGAGCAGCACGCGATTTTGATCAGTTGAGTGGTTGGATAGCGGCATCACAACACTACATTTCATCAGAGAGTATGTACATAGAGAGGGTTCACTATTGGTCGATTTGCACTGCGAGACACGGGAGGCTCTGCGAAACCACTGTTGGCATGGAGCGGAAAGTAGGTCGCTGTGGTAAACAATATCCATTTGTGCATTTCCACGGGGCGTAGGGGCTTACAAACGGTTTTAAATAGTTTTAATCAGCCCAAAAATATGAACAAACCACAGTAAACAGATATGCATACTATCTTTGGTGAAGAAGGTCTCTTCCAATTCTTCAATTTCTTGTTTACCGCAGCGATCTAGTTTCGCAATTTGGCGGATATGGACCCTCTCTACACATCTATACTCTCTGAGGAAACCCGCAGCCTTACAGTATTTAATTTTCTACCCAATTACTTTTCAGAACAATTGAAAACCTAGCTGATTTCATTACTTTTTGTCCCCGACAGTTTCATGACAGTGTGTTGTGTCGGTTTTGGGGTTTTTTGGGGGTTAATTTTGAAGATAGACTGAAGGAAAAAAATAGAAATGCAGAAAAACAGATTTTGCTAATATCCGTATGAGAATAAAAGAAGACCACACCTCCAGATAAGCATGTACATTTCGCAGATGAGACAGAGATAGAACGCTCAGATTTGGATTGTCGGTAGAAATGTTTACAAAAAACTAAATAACGTGGTATGAAGGAACTCGATAGGAGGGCCTCTGGCTGACCCTTGAACTTACTTTTAGAAGAAACTTCGTGTCGGCTGATAAGTTTGGTACTTTTGCTGACCCCATGCACTGAGAGATTTCTTCCGTATGGCGAGCCAAGTCTAGGAAGTACTAAGAAGTTGTTATTTTACAATCAGCAGCACTGCAATTTATATTTTCATATAAATTCATTTTTCTTTCAAAATATATTGTATCATTTTCTTGTCGTTCGTTGTTAACGTAAGGCTTTGCAGAATACATGTAAATTTTTAATTTTTTTTTTGAGTGCACATTTCCATTGTTAACGTTATAGTTAGCAGAATGGGATATCTAGCACAACTTAAAATTTTGCAAATTTTTGGGGTGGAGGTTCGTTTGTTTGTTGGTTGTGTACACAACAGTACGTAGTAAATGCGCTGTGATCTCACCAATTCTGAATTAAAATTCGTGCAAATAGCAGTTACATTACGAGACGATGGCGATAACATCTGAATGTACGACTGACGGCCGCACTAAGAATAACAACAACAGCCAATAAATGGATCAACAACATCGAGATGTCAATACATGTACATGATTTTGATGAATAAATTTACATTTGAACACTGTAAATTTTTGGACAACTCTATCGCAATATTGCTTGATTGCAAGCCGCTGGCGTAAGAAAAGACTTTCAAATCTTCAAGTATACAAAAATAGATGACGTTGAAGTTATTTTACAGCCGAAACTTGAGATCACAAGGCAATAAACAACACAACTCATGCCACAGATCTATACTGAGAAATTGTTACAGTCCATATTTTTATTGCAGGAAATGCTGGGAATGTTTTAGCTCTGCTTTTTGAGGATGTGCGCCAGAGGGTCACAGTTCCTTGCATCTCCAAATTCCAAATGTTTTCGAATTCTGTGTTGCTTTTTTATTCTTTTTTTTTTTCATTCTTGTTGTCATTGTTGTCTTTGCCTGGAATGTTCGATTACTTTATACCTGCGACAGACCGGGCCAGACTTTGAAAGGGTATCAAAGTCTTGAAACAGCTCGGCTGTGAAATTGTGAGATTGATATGCCCTCGACACCACACTCGGGCAGACTAGGAAATGGCTTGGGTACTTGGGTGTTCAATCAAGCGGTCACACCCACCCGTTAAATTGATCTCTGCATGGAATAAAACCTGTCGCGGGTGGAAGAATCATTTGGATGGATCAAAGTTTAAACGGGTTTCCGTGTCGTGAATTCTCCTAGGACATATTTCAGGTACAAATTCAGTAGTCAGCGATGAGGGTCAGCTTGACATTTTCTGAGAGAGTCGCTCTGATCATACTTGTCTCCTTAATTCAATTGCAAAAAAAAAAAAAAACAGACCTATTGAAGCAAATTTCACAGCTTCAGACAATAAATATTTATTAAACTGTACTATCTAAAGCTTAACTTAATTGTCCGTGAAGTTATAGATATATTTATTGGTATTTCCACCGAAACGTCAAAGTATGGCATTGGTCGCAAAGAGACAAAGATTTTGGCTGAATAAAAATTCTTTCACTCGGTAATCTAAATACGCATAATATAAATATTCACAATGGGATTTTTGCAACCAATTTATAGTGTATTTCCAGAAAAGTTACAGCGGCCTTTTCGCCAAAGAAATGGTTATTGCGGCAGGCGAGCCAAACGTAATCCTAACCCTAATTCTTGCACTTTCATAAAATTTCACCGTGCAAGCAGCACCTACTTTGACCGTGTGATGGAAATCACTACTCCTGTATAGGAATTTTCAGTCTTATCTTAATATCATGATCATGTTCTGCTGCCAGAGTACAGTTTATGCGTTGTATCATTCGACATCTGCAATACCTTACGTTCTTGCCTTTTATGGGTATATCAGTGCACATCACAGCCGACGTCTTTGTACCTAATGACTATCCATGTTGTCACAAATCCCAGACTGGGAGATGCGATGGTTATAACAGGACAACAATCACGAACGAACAAGTATAACATTTAACAGAACAACCCATCAGACTCACACATTTATTAACATAAGATAAAGATAGAATTGCAATGACACACATTATATTACTTAAGTAAACTGCCGTCCACGGCCTTCTCCCGTAAGCACACTTCCTCGGGTCCACAACCCGGTAATTACTCCAAAGACACCTCGGCCTCAGCCTCTCCACTCAGGGTCTTAATGACACACTAATATTCTTTCACTCCACAGTCTCTCAATAGCGCCTCCCTATGGCAATACACCTTAGCCTCCTATACACTTCACGTGGCCATAACACGTTAATACTTCAATTCACACAGTAATACATCCATGTCACAGTAGTACATCTTAATAGCACATTACAAGCATATATACATCCCTGTCGGTGGCCAGACTGCCACGACTCATGTGCTGCGACTGTCCTATACGACAGCGTCACTCCTGGCCTATGTGTGGCCTTCGGCCCTATGCTGGCCTACCCCCTGTGCTCACCGACGCGGCTCTTCGGCCCGTCCCCGACACCTACAAGAATAACATTACATTGGTATAATACCATACCATTTCTAATCACTTCACCCCTCATTACAACTCATGAAGCGTACACACAATAGTTCACATTTCACTCACCAAACATCTTACGGTAACACACCTCCACCGTAGTACACAATACTCACTCTCGCTACAAATACATGAACTCAACTTTCATCTATCGCTCATGGCGCACATTGCTATATACAGTATCAAGGACTTCCACATTCCTCAAATATACTTATTTACATCATGGTCATAGACGAATATAATACATCAATCATAACTATTATCAATCATCGTTTCACCTACCAGTCATCACTGGAAAAACACTACTCCCAAGTCTTCCGACTGCTCTCCTTATGTTCGCCCGCTGGGCTTTCTCTTGCGTCCGTTCTCTAGGACGTTCTAACTTGCAGTGATAGTAATACAGCGCTCTCGCCTCATTCAGACCCCCCCCCCCCACTCACACATGCACGCTTTCCCTTACCCCGTGGGTTAACTTTATTCTAACTCTCTTCTCGTAACTACTGATCCTCGCTCACTCGCTCGTGACATCATCCCCCACCCTAAAAAAATTAATGCAATTAATTTCAAATCGCATCAAGATGACTGTCAACGAGTGAGCGTGAGCAATACTTACATAAAAAATTACCTACCAATGCCCCTAGCACATAAAATACCGGAATCAGGGAAAAATATGGGGATCAATATGCCCTGCACTATGCATATATGTATCACATCATCAATAGCTAACTAAACACAATATCTAATACAGAATCAGAACCACTCAATCTATCAACCATTCTTCATATAATATTTATAATGTCAATATTTTTAAGTCGACGACTCGCTCACACAGATCCTGTCAATGTTCCCGTCCTCCGATGTATAAGCTCCTGAACTCTTCCCCTAGGCTCGACTAAGGTAGTCGGCGATATGATTGCTGGTTCCTGGAATTGGTTGAATAACGAAGGTATACGACTGCAAAGCCAATGCCCATCTAGACAAGCGTGGGCTGGACGAACGATTCTTCGACAAAAATGTTAGTGGCTTGTGGTCTGTCTGGATACAGAATTCTCGTCCCATGAGATAACGTCCTAATTTCTGGACGGACCAGACAATGGCAAGACACTCCCGCTCTATCACAGAATACTTTCTTTCTCTCTGCAATAACTTCCTACTGACATAACATACAGGATGTAACCATTCGTTCTTCTCCTGTAGAAGACAAGCGCCGACACCAGAGTCCGACGCATCCGTTCTGAGGATAAAATTAGATCGAAAATCGGGTAATATCAGAATGGGTGACGATGATAATGCTGTCACCAACTTATCAAATGCTGTCTGACATTCAGACGTCCACTGGACCTTATCGGTTGTCCCTTCTTAGTAAGGTCAGTAAGAGAAGATGACAAGGAGGAAAAATTTGGAATGAACTTTCTGTAATAATTCGAAATTCCCACTAAGCTTCTGACTTGTTTCTTTGTTTTAGGGATTTACAACCCTACTAATTTGTCAATTTTTGTTACTTCAGGTCTCTGAACCCCTCTACCCACGATATGTCCTAAGAATACTATCTCTGGACATGCCAAATCCATCTTTGCGGGTTTAGCAGTTAACCCAAAATGACGTAATCGTTGAAAAATTACTGTTAGTGTCTGAATATGATCAGACCATGTCGACGTATGACACGCTATATCGTCAAAGAATGACACGACATTAGGTATGTCCTTCAACACCAGTATGAGAACACAGATACTCTGGTCTCTCATGAAACCTCTGCAGCCTATCCACATGGAAAACCTTAACTGATCCATCAATGTGGATAGCGTAATCTACCTTCGAAACAACTCGCTCAATAACATAAGGACCTTTCCATGTCATCAATAACTTATTATGGTCCGTAGGTAATAACAATAGGACCTTGTCTCCTGGCTTAAAAATTCTCAGTTTGGAACCTCTATCTTTATAGTCTTTTGCTCTTTTCGAAGCGATACTAGACGCCTCTTCCGCAATATTCCGAAGAGGAGCCTGGGGTGTACGATCCTTATGCGTCGTCTTTTGGCACGCACTGCATGTCTTACAATACACTTGTACATCTCTGTGGATAGATGGCCAGTAAAAATTTTTAAGAACCCTTTCTTTGGTTCTAGCTATACCCATATGACCCGCTAATGGGACATCATGTGCCAAATGCAATACTGTTGCGATTAGCAACGCTGGTACAACGACCTGCTTTAAAATGGAGGCCACCGTTACATACTTACGGAACAGAATGCCCGCCTGAATTACAAAGGAAGACGACCCGTTCTTATATCTCCTCGTTTTCTCCGTTCGCGCCTCCTCAAAACATGGACTCAATGATGGGTCCTCCTTTTGTAATGTCGCCAAGCGCTCTGGTGTGATATCCAGGTTGACCGCTGGCGTTGCCAAAGGTCTAATCTTACTCCTATCACGTACCTGTCGACGTGTCTCGACTGCGGCACAAAAGTCAATACCTTTTGATTGTGACCATGCCTGCACATTCTCCTCGGAAGGGGAAACCACCCGCGATACATTACCAATGATGAGCTGGGCGCCTGGAAAGCAACCAACGACTGCTTCGACTTCCCCGCTAAGGAAAGGCGTATCTATCACTATCTTTGCCAATGGTAATTTCTCAATGGCCCCTGAAAATTGGATGCACGGGACAGTCTCACCTGTAAACTGCGAATCCCGAATGCAGTCCCTTTGCACTCCCACAACGGTAGATCCTGTATCTCGTAGAACCGAGACCGGTTCGTCCCCAACAAACCCCGGATGTCGCGATGTGGGTTACATGGGGATATTTCGACTGACACTCTTTCGAGGTCCGCTCCCACAATCGACGAACACACAAAAATAAATACTTGCACTCTAGAAACTAAATAAATCAATTGCTTTCAATTTTAGCAGAACTGTAGGGCAGTTTAATTACAGGAATTAATGTAACAAATATAATTATAAATATATATATCAATTCAAAGGCAACTGAATCTAACTAATGGAACTACAGCTTTTATAAAGACTAACGAATTCAATCTAACTACTTGCAGGTCATATGAGTTATATGGCAAATAGAATCCGCGCACGTGGCGACGGATATAACAGTTTAAATTCTATTAATTCAATGAGACATGTTATGATGTGGACATTTCCTCTAGACACGCCATGGAGAATGCTTGTACAACCATGCGTTGTCTGGCGGTAGCTCTGAAACTGTCTTCAAAAGTAAGTAGAACGGTTCACTTTCATCATTACAAATTAGTATAGACTCTCACCATGCGGCCCTCACTGGGAGTGAGAGCGCTGGATGTAAACGCTGTGGGTTTATATCAAACCAAGTAGCTTAGGCTCTGGAGCTTTAAATCAGGCCCCTCACACTGGACTGCTCAACTGCGTCTCTATGTCTCTCATCTGGCTGAGGACTATCGCCGTCCACCTCGTAAATGGATTTGTCTACATGTGGCCCAGAACTAAGTTCTGCATGGCCTTAAATACTGGACTGCATCTGCAGCTTACCGTCTAATTCCTGGATTGTGATTGGTGCAACCACTTCTAGCTCAGCTGCCGAACTGAGTTATTTTAAGTAACAGCCCTACGCAACGACCTTGGGTCGACATCAAAGGTCGAATTACTTCAATACAATATAATATAAATTTTATAGCAATAAATTCTTAACATGTTCAAAACCCCGAGCTTTTACTCTGGATCACGGTTTTTCTGTACGTCAACAGACGTCTCAATAACATTTAATTCCTACTCACCCCTTCCCTCTTTACTAACCCTAGTTCAAAACACGAGATACAACAAGTGCTCAGTCATGCACACCTACGCTGTCCCTCTATCCTTCCCCACCTTCTGTCTATCTATCAGGGAAAAAACTGTTCAAAACACATTGTTTACGAGACCAGCTCAAGGCCAAGTTATGCTGGCTCGTACAATAATTACGTTTCTAAAAATTACTTACTGCTCTCGCAAAAATTTACTCTTATGAATTAAATCTGCTCTTGACACCGGATAAACCCTAAGACCACCTCCTGTATGACATGAATTTATAACGGGGATCTTTCTCCCACAAGGTAAAACACCGGAAGATAATAACTTCTCACAACTGGGACACTTAGAATACTGTCCGCCTCCGTTGTCCGATGTAACACACGCGGCCGCATGATGGAATTTATTAGGGGAACATGGACTGGAGCCACCGTGATCACCATCCACGTTCGCCGCTATCCTACCTGCAGGACAATTTACCCTGATGTGACCTGCTCTTCTGCAGTTCCAACAATTCGCGGTCCTACAATCCCGCGAAAAATGACCTGGGCGTCCGCAAGTCCAACATTCCGCTCCCTGTGCTCCGCTAAACCTGGGTCCCCGTGACCCATTGCGACCGGAACTAAAGTCCCTATGCCGTCGGTCATCGGCAAAGGTCACAAATCGCCCTCGGCCATTACCGCGACCTAGCCCTCCTGCTCGGTCAACTTTACCGGATCCATATGCAGGTGATTGGTGATACCCCCTACGTTGCCCCTGGGCTTGCCCGTTATAGGCACCACGCTGACGCGACCTGTCTTTATGTCCTGTCGGCGACCCCTCAACAACAGCGACGTAACCAGCATCCTGCACGTACGCCCTCGCTACTGGTTTGGACGGATGTGCCGTCCGGTATGCTTCCGCCAACTTAGACGCCTCCTGCACCGTCGCGGGTTCGTTTTCTTTCAGAAAAGCCACCAGATCTTTATGGCACGACGCGTACAGCTGGTCACGGATCATTAGGTCTTTTAATTTAGCAAAATCCGCGCCAACATGCGCCAAGTCTACCCAGTTCGCGAAATATTCCGTCAATCTCGCGACGAAGGCAGCAAAGTCCTCCCTGGTATCCGCACGTGCTCGCCTAAACTGCTCCCGGAAATATTCCTCGGTACGCGCAAATCGGCGAAGCAGCAAAGACTTCAGCTTATCGTAATCTTGCACGTCTTCGCGCTGTAACTCTTTAAAGTAGGTTAACGCTCGCCCCTGCAATAAGGACGCCAGGTACGTGGACCATAATTGCTTATTGTCCCCCCATTGTAGTTGTGCATTAAGTTCGAACCTGTAAAGGAAGGCGTCTATATCGTCCTTCCGGTCGTCGAACGTAGGCAGCTTAATCCTAACACCACCTTTGTTTTGCCCCTGCCGCTCAACTGTTTCTGTTGGCGCATTCTTCTTGATTTCCAACTCCGCAATCTTTACTTGCGCCTCTATCTCCTTTAACTTTATCTCCTGCTCCCTTTCCTTAGCCTGTCTCTCCTGTTGCTGAGCTTCTAACTCCTTTAACTTAAACTCCCTTTCCTGTTGCCGCTCTTGAGCCTCTTTTTCCTGCTCTCTAACTTTGGTACGCTCCTCGCGCAATTCCGCCTGCTGCTCTTTAATCCAGCCGCGCAGCTCCTCTCCCTCAAGGCCAAGTTCCGTACCTACCTTCATGAGCTCACGGAGATCCGCCATTTCACAGATTTATGGTTATGGTATGTATTATGAAAAAGACCAACCTGTCGGTATGATCACTAACGACACGACCAGAGACCTGAGATCACACCAGATATAACAACACCCAATTGTCTCAAATACAATTCAGAAATTTACCTACTGAACATTTTATAGCATACTCTCTCTAACTAATTCTATGTTCATATAATGTATAGCACTATTAATAATAAAAGAGAATAGAAACGACAAGAATGAAGAACTTCAGAAGAAGGACCACAAGGACATCAAAGACAACGAACCAGACTAGGACAAAGCTTCTAAAAAAAAACTATAATGGAAAAAAATGCAACCTAACTACGCCGATTACACTACACGGTACGAACAAGAACAGAGTCTGAAAAAAAAGAACGTATCTACAGATAGGTAAGAGAGGGACAAGAGAGACGTCTTCCTAAAACAACGAGGAAGATGGAACGGCACAATCTAAACAAAAATACAGGTCCCTATAGAACTGTTCACTGTGATGAACGAAGTTCCAAAGTTTACCACACCTTTTTTAAAGGATAAACTAAGTTCAACACAGCAAACCCGCGCCACCGCCCGTATAATCTATAACGACAACAAAAACAGCAAAAACAGGGGAAAAGACAGATTAAAGGAACAGCCCACAATCCAGGGCACAAAATTTCAGTTTCACTTAACTTTGAATTTTTGAGTCTAACTCCTCCCCTTAATCGGAGCTCTGGCTGCTTGACTTCTCAGGCTGGCATACACACTCTCTCTGTGAAAATTCAATCACACATTAGTACATATTTATAGCAATACATGCATCAATACATATTCATAAATATACATAAATTATACCATCATGAAATTTCCATTCATTCCACGAACAAAGACAGCACAAATTCCTACCACAAGATAAGTACTACGTGGACAAAACTAAAGTAACAAATGCCCACTGACAAATACCTACTAACTAAATATTACGAAAATGGACGAGCCCCCAGTGTCACAACGGACGAGCCCCCAGTGTCACAAATCCCAGACTGGGAGATGCGATGGTTATAACAGGACAACAATCACGAACGAACAAGTATAACATTTAACAGAACAACCCATCAGACTCACACATTTATTAACATAAGATAAAGATAGAATTGCAATGACACACATTATATTACTTAAGTAAACTGCCGTCCACGGCCTTCTCCCGTAAGCACACTTCCTCGGGTCCACAACCCGGTAATTACTCTAAAGACACCTCGGCCTCAGCCTTTCCACTCAGGGTCTTAATGACACACTAATATTCTTTCACTCCACAGTCTCTCAATAGCGCCTCCCTATGGCAATACACCTTAGCCTCCTATACACTTCACGTGGCCATAACACGTTAATACTTCAATTCACACAGTAATACATCCATGTCACAGTAGTACATCTTAATAGCACATTACAAGCATATATACATCCCTGTCGGTGGCCAGACTGCCACGACTCATGTGCTGCGACTGTCCTTCTTCTTCTTCTTCTTTCATAGTTGGCACGTCTAGAAGACGATTCCCCCAACTGCACTACTATATGCGACTCAACGTCGCTCCTCTGAGGCTAAAAGCAGGGTAAAACCTTCATAGATGTTAAGACCTACACGACAGCGTCACACCTGGCCTATGTGTGGCCTTCGGCCCTATGCTGGCCTATCCCCTGTGCTCACCGACGCGGCTCTTCGGCCCGTCCCCGACACCTACAAGAATAACATTACATTGGTATAATACCATACCATTTCTAATCACTTCACCCCTCATTACAACTCATGAAGCGTACACACAATAGTTCACATTTCACTCACCAAACATCTTACGGTAACACACCTCCACCGTTGTACACAATACTCACTCTCGCTACAAATACATGAACTCAACTTTCATCTATCGCTCATGGCGCACATTGCTATATACAGTATCAAGGACTTCCACATTCCTCACATATACTTATTTACATCATGGTCATAGACGAATATAATACATCAATCATAACTATTATCAATCATCGTTTCACCTACCAGTCATCACTGGAAAAACACTACTCCCAAGTCTTCCGACTGCTCTCCTTATGTTCGCCCGCTGGGCTTTCTCTTGCGTCCGTTCTCTAGGACGTTCTAACTTGCAGTGATAGTAATACAGCGCTCTCGCCTCATTCAGACCCCCCCCCCCCACTCACACATGCACGCTTTCCCTTACCCCGTGGGTTAACTTTATTCTAACTCTCTTCTCGCAACTACTGATCCTCGCTCACTCGCTCGTGACACATGCCTGTTACGCAGTTTTATATCTTACTAGCACTCAAAAAGCTGCGAGTGTCTCTGTCTTAAACCAACAACAAGGTAAAGAAGAAAAACCTTTGACATTGCTGAAAAATGAAATATGATGATGCATTAGAGAAAAATGTTTTATTGCATTAAATGAAAGTGTTACCAAGGCTGGTCGCTCACTGAGACAAGTCAGTCTTGCGACTGTTGTGACTTAGTGCGCCAAGACTCTTTCTCTCCACCATCTAACTCAAAACAATTTTGCCTTGTCCAGACCAGTGAGACGACAGCACGAGATCCCGTTTCACCCCCACAGTTCACCATTCCACACTGGCTTTAGTTTGTTTTCTATGCACGTTTGAGATGACAGTGTTAAAAACGGTTCCACCAAGAAGGCTGTGAGAAATGGAACCTGTTCAGTGAAACTAAAAGCGTTACTAACACGGCGTTAATACCCGACAGTGGTTCTGTAATCGAAATTGTCTTGGTTTCATGAGACGTGATTTCCGTCCAGTGACGGCGGCCATTGGGTCGCTGAGTAAGACAAGTGAGTGGTTTTATTACTGGTAGAACACAGACGGATTGCACCATGAAGTCCGGCTTATAGTGTTGTTATTTAATTCCTCAAGTCTGGGAGTAAAAAGTTGGGGCTGCCCGCCATAAAACGTAAGAAAGAAACAAAAAAACAGGGTGTTTACAGTCCAAACGTATTCCTGTTGTTCTCTTGGGAGGTTTTTTTGTGTTGTTTTTTTTATGATTGTTAGTGTTGTTGATGCCATACAAAAGCTGATTGTTTGCGGGGTGGGGCATACATAAAGTGCACACCTTTGATTTGGGCGATTTGTAATGCTTTTCATAATTATGCTTGGCCTCATAATAAATGAAACGAAATAAGCAATAGTTTCTAAGTGTCGAGCATCAATACATGAAATTATCCATGCAAAATTTGCAGTTTCCGATAGATTTATGTACCTACCAAGATCGAATGAAAAATAGGATGTTAGCCCAGTTTTTATAATATACTGCCCGGGATAAATCGGTTTGAATATTAGTTTCAGTTCTGGGTGGTTATTATGGACCTGCTTGGTTTTGCCTGTTCCTATTTGTTTATTTTATTTTTGTTTGTTTGTTTTTAAGTAAGTCTTACTGCTCTGCCTTTGTGAGTTTACACACCCTGCGCGTCCCATACAACAGCATGATTTGCGCACGGGTTAGTGTGTTTGATAGTGAACCATAGAGTTACTATAATAAACTAGAGTCCGCACGCATGCATAAGTGCAATGCGTCGCAGTGGCCCCAATTGGCCTACATGCGCGCCATGTTGACTTAATAATAATAATAATAATATATTGCATTTATATAGCGCCCAACCCCGTCGATGACAAGCTCTGGGCGCTTTAACAAACTCTTACACACACACACACACACGCATACACAAAAGAAATTCAAAAATATTTACTATTGTTGCTGCCGAAAAACACCTAGCCTAGTTTGTCTGAAAGAAATGGGTCTTCAGATGGCGTTTGAAAGAACCAATGTCATTAATTTCCCTGGTTGTCTTTGGAAGAGTGTTCCAGATGGTAGGGCCAAGAAATGAAAAGGACTTTTCTCCTACAGTGGACAGATTCATTTTAGGTACTTTCAATTTTGTAGTGTCAGATGATGATCTTAGTTGACGAGATGGAACATAGTAATCAGTTAAATCAACTAGGTACGATGGAGCAGTATTATTGACACATTTGTGACAAATGGATGACAATTTGTACATTATTCTTTTCTCGACTGGCAGCCAGTGCAAACTCTGCAGAAGTGGCAGTGCTGAATCTCTTTTCTTTTTCTTCAAAACAAGTCTCGCTGCATTGTTTTGAGCAATTTGGAGTTTTCTGATATTTTTTTGTGAAATTCCAGCCAAAAGGGAGTTGCAATAGTC
Organism: Onchidella celtica; assembly: GCA_963931925.1. Taxonomy (NCBI): domain Eukaryota; kingdom Metazoa; phylum Mollusca; class Gastropoda; order Systellommatophora; family Onchidiidae; genus Onchidella; species Onchidella celtica. Next base: position 79,022,820 of record OZ007568.1, read on the forward strand.
AAGCTTTGAAAGTACAAAAGAATTTACTAAAACAGCCGCAGTTTCAGTTGAAATAAGATGTCTGATTTTACCAATTTTCCAGATTTCCATGTATAGAATACGATTGAGGTGACTAACCTGAGATGACATAGAAAGATTTGAATCAATGTAAACCCCTAGGTTTTTTACTTTTTTTGAAATTTCTATTGAATTAGTGCCAATTATCATCTCAGTTCTGTCCACTTCTTGCAGAACCCGCTCACGGCCTAATAAAATAACCTCAGTTTTATCCTCATTTAGTGCCAGTTTGTTTTGGTTCATCCAGCTTTTAATTTCTGTTATACAGTTTCCAGCCTGCTGCAGAAGGCTGTCAACATCGCATGGCAAGGCAGAACTGTAGAGCTGGGTATGATCAGCATAGCTAGCGAGCAGGCGCTGGCTGTTCGACATCTCAAGGAATAGTAATCCCATCCCCGCCTATAATTATGTCAAAGTCATAATAGATAATATACATGTACTACAAATGCGATGCAACACAGGCTGTTGTTGCGGAGACAGTTTTTTTTACATAGAAAGCTAAAGCTGAACAGTGAACACCGCAATATTTTCTGTTTGGTTTTGTAATCAGACTACGTCCCCCAAACAACGTTCTTCAAAATAACAAGTTCATAACTGGTAAAACTAGTAAGAGTCATGAAAATTACAACATGCATAGCTTTGAAAAGAAAATCATGAGAAGGGCATGTTAGTAGTATATAACAAGGAAAAATGTTCACCTTCATACAGAAACAAAAAATATACATATATATTTTAGAGGTATAACTGGATCATATAAAGAAAGAAAGAAAGAAGAGAATAGACATGAAAACTTTCAATTTTCTTCTCTCTCCGCACCAGCTTTTTCTTGCTATTTCTTAATTCAGCGGCCTTTGCACAGCTTTCTTTTATTTGCATAAATTAATCTCTGCCTTTGTCCTCTCAAGATGATCTTCGATTGAGTGGTGGGCATATGAGTGATCTAGATCATACATACATGCCTTGGCGGGGGTGGGGGGGGGGGGGTGTTCAGCTCTCAGGATTTTTCCTCTTTTTGGGAGGTGGTCTTATTGGAGTTGGCAGTTTCTGCTTGAGGGGAGGATAATTTTCGAAAACAAATGGAATTGCCTTTGGTCTTAGTGTCTGTTTATCGAGCCCTGCGTAATTGTCAGAGCTTAGGAAGTGAGCACTACACACTTAGTCATTCTTGGTTGGATACCAAGGCTTCCCATTCTCAGTTTGTCTACTTATTCTGGCAATCTATTTAGCCAATCTCTCAGATTCCTTCCACGGAAAGCAAAAAAAAAAAAAAGCAAAAAAAAAAGTCACAATAAAAAATTGTTGTTATTGTTTGATAAATAATATCGACTGGCATTTTCCATATTGTTGTATTATGTGCATCTTTGCCTTTTCAGGAAAATGAGGATTGAAAATTCGAAGAGTTGTGTAACATCTGGGGTTTGTTCCAGACCTTTCAAAATCGAAACTTAAAGATTGGAATGACACTTATAATGGAATGAGGAGTGAGAGAACCACTTTCATGACAAAGGCTAAAAAATCAGCACAGTGTCGCAAACAACAATATGGCAATGCCCCACGATATACTCATATTGATAAATATATTACAACAGGTTTTGATCTTTAGCCTTTCCCTATTGTCAATCCAATGCACTAAATGATCAAGTTGTTTGGACGTACGTTTTATTCATATCAAAGAGGAATAAGGCCTATGGAGATAACCTTGCCACCCAGTCCCATCATGGCTGTCTGTTTTAACTGAGACAATCCAAAACACAAGGGTGATGGGGGTGGGAGAGGAGCATGATGCAGTACGATGACACGTAAATCTAGACATTATTAGCCCAGAGCATTTAGCATCCTATCTCCTTGAAACTGAGCCATCACTGTGCAGTCAACTCGGGGCCGCTTCGGCACTTGTTCATAAAAGACCCAGGTCTTTGATTCTCTTCTGCCTCCCCCCCCCCCCCCCGCCCCGAGTCTTTCCTGTGTTTCTTCGCAAGTGTGTAATTATAATTAAGACAAATGGATGTACAAATCACAGATGGCGTGCGTGGGAGAGATTGAAAGACGTTGTTATCGTAAACTGGGCTTGCTCAGCCTTAGATGGGAAGGACAGAAGGATAGAAATGATTTATGGAATTCTGAACCATCTTGCAGTTGCATACAGAAAAAAATAACCCTTTGACTTCCGAAATCGCTACCCCAAGTCAAAATGGCCGCCACGAGACTCTAATAGTTCCATGTCGTGTGACACCGTGCGCACTCTAGTATAATGATATCTCTATGTAGTGAACACATCGCAGGAAGTGATAACGAAACCTTAAAATGGCGAACCATGACTCGAAATAGATCTAAATGATGCCGAACAATGAAAAATGAAACGTAGAAGCCTGAACATTTCATAATTTCTAATATAGCCCATGTTAATTTCGCATTGATAATATGCTGTTGTGCAAAGTTTGAAGCCTGAGTATGATGCGGTTCTTGAGCCTTAGGTGACCAAAGTTTCGAGTTACCAAAATATCTTACTACACTCGGCCCTGTCTGAGCTGTAAAAATGACGAATCGGAAAACCTCGAACGGCCCATTTTGTTTTCTATTTTTCTAAATTTTTAAGTTTGTTGCATCGTTAAAATGAATTGATACAAACCTTGTTCAGTCTTTGAACTACTTTCAGTAATTTTTTCATGGCTCTACGTTCAGTAGTTTTTTCAGCTATAGAGCACAACCGTCCACTTTTACACAATTATATATATATACTAGCTGAGTTGCCCGGCCCTGCCCGGGATAAATCGATTTATTAGTTTCAGTTCTGGGTGATTATTATGGACCTGCTTCATTTTGCCTGTTCCTTTAGCTTTATTTTATTTTTGTTTGTTTGTTTGTTTTTAGATAAGTTTTTCTGCTCTCCCTTTGCGCGTTGACATCCTGCGCATCCCGTCAGCATCCTTCAAATGGCAATGATTTGCGCACGGGTTAGTTTGTTAGCGAACATATCGCAGGAAGTGATAACGTCATGTGTAGGCGGAAGTGGGCTATTATTAGAAACATACATCAATATCTTATTGTTCGTAAATTTCGGATCAAACGCTCTCGTGAATTTAGTCTTTAATTATAACCGCATTTACCGATTAACTCAGAAATAACAAACGGTTTTGTTTGTGTATAGCGATAGGAACAATGTTCGCTATCCCATAATTCTTTGTGTCAAATTTCAGGTCGGTGCGTTGTGTAGTTTCCGAGTCCATAGGACTATTAGGGGTTTTGTTGTAGCTTTATTATATAGATATATATATAGATATATATATAGCTATTAAAGTGATGTATTTGCTGGGGGAATACAATCTTTAAAAATGCATGTACGAAAAAGTGGAGTAATTCTCATAGTCTCATCTGAGCGTGACTTCCCAATCAGTCAATTGCGCGATATTTTGAACGCTCTGCGTATTTGGTAATCTCCACCCCAGAACAATGAGTTCTCCAATAGTGAATATGACAGGCCTTTCTTTCATTAGTGCGGCCAAATGTTTCATACGTGTTTTTTTAACTGGCACGATCAGCAGTGACATTGTGTCTCTAACAGTAAACTATGGTGATAACATCTATGTCCTTTCTGGCTCTATGAGCAAACTGAACGTGTGCCTTAATGTAAAACGTTCACAGTTACAGGAACGGTGGTTACTTATTCGTAGCGGCATGTTTCATAAACAATAAACTGTTCATCTGTGCTCTCTCGCTCTCTCTCTCTCTCTCTCTCTCTCTCTCTCTCTATGTATGTGTGTGTGTGTTTCTCTCTCACTGTCTGTCTTTCTTTCTTTCTTTCTCTCTCTCTCACCTGTCTTTCTCTCTCTCTCCCTATCTTTCTCTCTCTCTCTCTCCCTGTCTTTGTCTTTCTCTTTCTATATATTTCTCTCTCTATCTGACTCTCTCTCTCTCAATCTGTCTATCTATCTATCTATCTATCTATCTATCTATCTATCTATCTATCTATCTATCTATCTATCTATCTATCTATCTATCTATCTATCTATCTATCTATCTATCTATCTATCTATCTATCTATCTATCTATCTATCTATCTATCTATCTATCTATCTATCTATCTATCTATCTATCGCTCTATCTATCGCTCTATCTACCTATCTATCTATCTATCTGTCTATCTATCTATCCATCCATCCATCCATCCATCTGTCTTTCTATCTATCTATCTATCTATCCATCTATCCATCTCTATACCTCTCTCTTGCTTACAGTTCCAGTCTTTTCCACTGGCATTGATCTCCCCCCTCCCAAAAAATTAATAATGGAAAAAATCTTTTGTTGAAAGAGCTTTGCTTGAAATGATATTTTTCTTGATAAAGAATGATTTTTTTTTTTTTTTTGTTCTAATAGGATGAAGAAATAGAAACTGAACATATCGATAATGCAATATATTAATCTCCATATCCCAAATATAAATTCGTGCAATGGCATGAAACTGTCTGGGTATATACATCTAGGGAACATTTTTTTAGGCAGTCCCAAGCTTGGCTAACACCGGTTAATATCCATCAAGGCGCACGTGAGCAGGCACGTTCCCTACGGATTGGCCATGCATTATTAGGGGAGAAAAACGCGATGGACTGCCAGCCATTTGACCACCAAGTCCAAGAAATTCCTGAAAGCTTTGCTTAGTTCGTTTAGTTTCTTTTTGTAGTCTAAGAAACAAAAATATTTTATGTGGCTTGGAACTTAAAGAATTCTGATAGAGGCTTTTCCAGTTTACTCAAGCTTTTGAAATCGATTTCTATCAATCGAAATTTTGGGCCGATATTTTAGACGTTCATTTTCTTCAGTGTTAAGCCTGATGGACAGCCCTTTCCATCCTAACTCCTACCTTTCTTGACGGATCACACTTAGAGAGGAACAGTTTGGCCAAAGGGGAAAAACATAACGCGTATGGGAATTGGGGGGAGATTTGGGGGGGGGGGGGGGAAGGGGGTCGGGTGAATACAGGCTTTGGGAAATTTCTGACTCCAAATGAGCACAGCCAATTTCCAGCCAATAGACGTAGATTATAGGCTTTTACGTGCATGTCCGTGCAGTTGTAAATTACTGAAATGTGGCCAAAAGCAATTTGCATATGAAGTTAAGTGCATGAGCATGGAGTGACGTTGAGAATTTTTCAATAAATTGATCATTGTCTGAGGTCATGCACTCTTTATAAAGAATTATTTTTTGGTTTTGCCCTAATATGATGAAGAAATAGAAACTGAACATATCCATAATGCAATATATTAATCTCCATATCCCAAGTATAAATTCGCGAGAGTGAATATGTTGTAGAGAGAAGGTGGGAATGAGAGAGTGACAGAGAGTGGGGGGGGGGGGATGTGACAGCTAGAAAGAGAGAGGGGGAGTGAGGGAGAGAGAGAGATGTGAGGGCTAGAAAAAGAGAGAGGGAGGGGTGAGGGCTAGAAAATGAGAGAGGAGGAGGAGGAAAGAGAGAGAGAGAGAGGAGGAGGAAAGAGAGAGAGAGAGAGGTGAGGGCTAGAAAATGAGAGAGAGGAGGATGAAAGAGAGAGAGAGAGAGAGGTGAGGGCTAGAAAATGAGAGAGAGGAGGATGAAAGAGAGAGAGAGAGAGAGGTGAGGGCTAGAAAATGAGAGAGAGGAGGATGAAAGAGAGAGAGAGAGAGAGGTGAGGGCTAGAAAATGAGAGAGAGGAGGATGAAAGAGAGAGAGAGAGAGAGAGGTGAGGGCTAGAAAATGAGAGAGAGGAGGATGAAAGAGAGAGAGAGAGAGAGGTGAGGGCTAGAAAATGAGAGAGAGGAGGATGAAAGAGAGAGAGAGAGAGAGGTGAGGGCTAGAAAATGAGAGAGAGGAGGATGAAAGAGAGAGAGAGAGAGAGGTGAGGGCTAGAAAAAGAGAGTGGGAGGGAGAGAGAAAGGCCAGAGGGGGGGGGGGAGAACAAGGGATGTGGAAAGATAGAGTAGAGAGAGAGAACTTCAAAACTCATACAAGAACTTTGTGGGAAGTCTTGAAAATTTAATGTCCGTGTTAAGAGCACAATTAAAGCTCTCACATACTCGCTCATACACACCTACACACACACACTAGTCAAGCTTATCTGACATTTAAAATCTGGGGGATTTCGGCGAATTTATTCATTTTATTCTGTCTGTAAATTATTTTTTCTGAAAATTCTTTATCAAAAAACAAAAAGAAAAAAATGGTAAAAGAAACGCCCATATAATCAACGAAAGGGAGAGAACTATTTCAATGGATTATCAGCAGTACTGAGACTTGGCATTTTTTGTTGGTTTTCCCCCAAATAGAACAATATACCACTATAAAACTATATCTCCATATTTTCCTTACGATCAGTGCACTAAGTAATTTAAGACATTTCTTTTCTTCATCTGATCAACTCTAGATATCTTTTCTTCTGTTTCCTAATAATGAACTAATTAAAGAATCCTGCATCAGATGTTTTGTATTTAATCCTGAGAATATAATAATGCTATCAGTAGAAAGAAATTGTAATATTAACTAATAATGCACACTCTATGATATCGAGTCCTCTGAAAAAAGCACAGACAAAAATCTTTTACTACGTATTGATGTTAGAAATACAGAAAGTACGGCGATTCCCCAAAGAGATACGTCAATTCTTTGGAAACCGCAGAAAATCTGTAGAGTCCCAGCACGCCTTGGAACCACAGAATAGAGAAGTTCAGAGAACTACCACAAGCGAAAGAAGCCCATTTTGTGACTACAGGAAGTATGTGCACCGCCATTTTGGATGAAATGCAACTTCACTTGACTTGGCCGGCGGTAAACAATATACGTTTGTACATTTCCACGGGGAGTAACATCTTACAAACGGCTTTAAATAGTTTCAGTCAACCCAAAAATATGAACAAACCACAGCAAACAGATACGCACACTGTATTTGCTGAAGACGGTCTCTTTCAATTTTTGTTACCGCCGTGACCTAGTTTCTTGATTTGGCGGAAGTGAGATCTTTCTCTAAATACATACTCTCTGATGTAATATTAAACATCGTTGAGCGCGTGCCTAGTTACGAACAATTGATCTCATCCAATAATTATGGCGCAGGGTAGCCAAATTTGATGACGCATTCTTGCCTTGTGTCGCTTCTGGTACCGGTAGTATCTCTATTCTGTGCTTGGAACAAAGTTAAAATTTAGGGGAGGAATAAAGAATGAAAAAGAAAAAGTCTATTATTTCTTTATTGTTTATTTCGAATTGCAACAAAAAAAAAAACATACAATTTTGCCAAATTTTGACGTCAATTATTTGGGGAATTTTAAATTTAAAACTATAAAGTCAGACACATTCCTGACTCCACTTTGCATGAGTGTCTCTGTGTGTCCCAGGAACTGTGTTAAATCCGCAACTTGTTTAGATTACAATTCCAGAAATTGCTGGAAGTTTTCCCCGTGCCCGGAGACTCTGACTCCTCAGCGGAAGTCGGGTACTTGCTGGTAGCCATCTCCAGCACTGTGGAGCAGCTTAAGATAGATCCTACCCTGGCTCTCACTGGCATTTCCGGTCAGGTAATCATGTCATTATTGAGAATTTGGGGAAGAATTCAGAGAAACACTGAAACTTTATCTTTCGCTTTTTCCCTTTTAGTATTTGCCAGGCGCTCTAGGAAAATGGTCCACGTTGCCAATTTTTTTTTTCTTTTAAATTGATTTAAGGGTGTACCGTGAAAGTACAAACTGTCTGAGAAGAATGCACTTTATTCCATGTAAATAAAATATGTTGAAAATTGACCAAGTTATGGCTATTTCAAGGTGGTCACCTTTGAGAAATGGAGTGTTTATCCGCCGCTTACTGGTTTACTAATGTTTATTTTGGAAAAATTCTTTCACAATTATGCATGGTCCGTAATGGCGTAGTGGTTAGCATCTTCTTCCGTCAATCTGGTGACCGTGGTTCGATTCTCAGGCGGGTACGTTTTTTTTTTTTAAATAAAAGTCTTTTTTATCAGGAATCAATTTGTTTAATAATTTTTTTTTATCCAGCAACAATAATACTTTAATAGGGAGTAAATCCAGTTTTGTGGTTGTTGTTTTGTATTTGGTCAAGATCAATACTGCCGGATAAATCCGGAAATCCCGGCCAATATTGTTGGCGGATAAACTTGGGTAGTATCCGCCGATAATGTTGGCGGATAATGGCAGGTTTGAGAAAAACGTGTTTAAAGTCTATGTAAATTTAAAAGACCATTAGATTGGATCAGAGAAAAATGAAAAAAAAAAAAAAAACATATTTATGGGTGGAATGCATTGAATCTTTTTGCCCGGGCATAAAGAAATGACTGAGCAATCTATCTGTCCGGAAGAACTTATATAGGACCGGGAAGTTCCTACAGAGATCCACCTATTTTTGGCTCCATCTCGAAAGTGCCGAGCGCGACATGTGGACCATTTCCCTAGAGCGCCTCACATACATTCATGTAGGCGTTGCTGCCTTGGATTAGGGGTATGTTTGAATCGCCGGACACAATTGTTTCCGAAGTGGGTTGGAGGCGGAAGAATATGACGGGCGAGCACTTTACTCCTAACCTTTTAACATTATCTCCCCCCCCCCCCCCCCCAGAAAAGTGTACCATGGGAAGCATTTTGGACGTATAACCTAAACATGGTGATGCACAAGGAGTTAAAATTTGAATTAAATTGAGCTAAGGCGGATACTTTATAAAAGAGGAGGGTGTTCTAGGATATACCAGAATATCCCGTGGGGGAGGGGGGAGGGGGTTAAAATAAGATGGGGGATATTCCCGGATGTCACACAGGTCATACCAAGAAACTGCACAAGACTTACTTAGTGCATGGGGGGAAAAAATCTGGTCTTGCTGAATTGTATTCCTTATCATAAATATATTTTAATTGCATAAATATACATTTGAAATTACTGACAATGACTGACCCCCCCCCCCCCCACATATCTTTAATTAATTGAAAAAACACAATGCTTTCAAGAAGATCATGAATTATTGCCCCCCCCCCCCCCTCGTGAAAAAAATGTCATATTCTTGAGACTTGTGGTGTTTTGTAAGCAGAGAGATACAGTTGTGATACAATGATAAGACGAGAAAATATTTAATTAACAGCTGAAATAAAAACTAATCGAGAGGCCATCTCACTTTTTGTTACAGTCTTTGCGAACAAAATCATGTACATAAAATATACAGTCATGTATTACCAAGACAGTTCTGTAGGTGAAGTTTACACTAGATACTACGCTGACTTTCATTCAAGTGCTGTGTTCAGTGACGCTTATGCTAAAAGGCATTAAAAATGTAATTAAATGAGACAGTACGGGGTGAAGGGGGGAGAACTGAAATTTGGGGGGAAGTTGAGCGCTGTAAAACGCCAGGACATTACCGCCCCTGGGTGTGATTAAAATCTCAAGTAGTTTGGGATTTTTTTTTTTTTCGATTTCCGTTCCTGTTTTTTTTTTTCTTTTTAAATTTTGTTTGATCGGAAAAATTGAACGAAACGAAATGAAACTGGGATGAGAAGAGAGAGGGAGAGAGAGAGTGGACATGGAAGTGAACTGACAGCATGAGAGATGAGACAGAAAGTGCTTGGAGAGGAGTATGGTCAAATAAGGATGTATAATTATGTGGAGGAGGAGAGGGGCGGTTGACTTGTATGCCGAGATGAATTTGATATCATGCCGAGGAATGACGAACCGAAGGGAAAAAATGATGAGCAGGAGAAAGAACGAAATACATGAATAATGATGCAGAGCTTCACAAGGGGAAAAACTTGGGTTAAAAGCCGACCATGGCAGGAACTTGAAGGCGGGTGGGAAATACTGAAAGGTGAAAGAGAGATAACAAAACCGACCGAGGAGGTCTTCAAGACAGAACCAGTAGGCTAATATGAAAGCTACTGAAAATATTTTTTTTCTTTGCAAGAATTCCTTCTATCTCTTCAGATTCTGTCAATTTTCTGCGGTTTACCTAGAGTTAACTTATCAGTACCGGTATCACAAACTTGATAGTTCTGTGGTTTGCTATAGGACTCTTCAGGGTCAGGTTTCAGATTATAATCAAATGTTCGCTGTCGCTGTTGTTTATAACTCTGCCTTGGCAGTAGAGATTAGATGTTTATACAGCACTTTACTGAGTAATCAAACGCTTAATAATATTGTGTGTAAAGCCTGTTAAATATAGGCTTATTATCGGAAAAAATGAACGAAACGACATGAAACTCTTTCTATCTCTCTATGTGCCTCTCTCTCTCTCTTTCTCTCTCTCTCTCTCTGTCTTTCTCTCTCTCTCTCTCTCTATCTGTCTCTCTCTCTCTCTCTGCCTCTCTCTATCTGTCTCTCTCTCTCTCTCTCTGTCTCTCTCTATCTGCCTCTCTCTCTCTCTGTCTCTCACACTCTGTCTATATGTCAAAATACAAGTTGTCACGAGTGGAGTGAGCGATAGTTAATAATTACGGGGGGAAAGGAGGAGAGTAAAATTAACGCACGTAGACAAGTAAGTTAAGCGTGCATGTTGTGAGTAGTGGGGGGTCTGAATGAGGCGAAAGCGCTGTATTACTATCACTGCAAGTTAGAAGGTCCTACTGAACGGACGCTAGTAAGAGCCCAGCGGGCGAACATAAGGGGAGCAGTCGGAAGACGGATGAGAGTGTTTTTCCAGTGATGACTGGTAGGTAGAACGTTGATTGATAATTATGATTGATGTATTATATTCGTCTATTACCATGATGTAAATAAGCATATGTGAGGAATGTGGAAGTCCTTGATATTGGATATAGCACTGTGCGCCATGAGCGATAGATGAAAGTGAGTTCATGGATTTGTAGCACGAGTGAGTATTGTGTACTCCGATGGAGGTGTGTTACCGTAAGATGTTTGGTGAGTGAAAGGTGAACTATTGTGTGTACGCTTCATGGGTTGTAAGGAGAGGTGGAGTGAATAGAAATGGTAGGGTATTATACCAATGTAATGTTATTCTTGTAGGTGTCGGGGACGGGCCGAAGAGCCACCTCGATGAGCACAGGGGATAGGCCAGCATAGGGCCGGAGGCCACACATAGGCCAGAAGTGAGGCTGTCGGTGCAGGACAGTAGAGGCACATAAAGTCGTGGCAGTCAGGCCACGGACAGGGACGTAGATATGAGCGTGAATGTGATAATGTGCTATTGCCATGTTGATGGGCTATTGAAATGACAATGTGCTATTGCCCTGCTGAGGTGCTAGTGGAATGCTAAGGTGTATGACAATAGGAAGGTGATATTGAGAGACTGCGGTGCCAGTGAATTATTAATGTGCTATTAAGACCCTGAGGAGAGAGGCTGAGGCCGAAGTGCCTTTAGGAAGTAACTACCGGGTTGTGGATCCGAGGAAGAGTGCATGTGAGAATAAGGCCGTTGTACGGCAGTTAATTTCAATAATATAATGTATGTAATTGCGCTATTATCTGTATAATTATGTTTAAATAAATGTGTGAGTCTGATGGGTTGTTCTGTTAAGTGTTAAACTTGTTTGTTCGTGATTGTTGTCCTGTCATAAATTATCACATCTCCCAGTCTGGGATTTGTGACACAAGTACACATCTTGCAACAGAACTACGATAATAACTAATACCAAGATGTTGCTTTTAATGGCTCTGCGTTTCAAAATATAAGAGGTTTGAGACGTTTAACTTCTTTGTTCAAAACTATACTTCGGCCCTGTTTCCACTTTGTACTCGAGATTCATCTGTAAAATTTGACAATTTTCCTCAGGCATTTTTAATTTCCTGGGCTGAAGAATAAAACAAGGGAAGTAAATAAAAATAGGAGCATGGGAGCATTCCGTCCCTTTAGGTAGAGTGACACGGTTCCATCTTCACTTTTTGGCCGAACTACACACTACTTCTACAGGCCCTCTCTATCGTGTGTCAACGTATCGAGCGGATTCGATGTATAATTTGTAAATATTGATAAATAGAAACAAAATTCGAATCACTAATAGCTATGAGCACATGAAACTTTAATCATCAATTTTTCAAAAGTTCACAGAAGGGAGTTACAACCTGGTCATTCTACAGGGACGATTTGTTAGCCTTATATACTAGATGAGCTACCGGGCATTGCTCAGAATAAACAATCATGTGATTCCCCCCCCCCCCCCTCTCTCTCTCTCTCTCTCTCTCACCTATATAAAAAAACAACAAGGAAAAAAATGTCACTGTTGCGAGGAAGAAATGCCCAGACCTGAAAAAATTACATGTGAAAGATTGTTCTTTTCGCTACTATGTCTATTCCTTTGACATGAAAGCGAAGTATCGTAATTAGTAATAAATGAAAATAGGCCTAAAAATATCGAATAATGCTTTCTCCTCAACAATGATGGCCTCCCTCCTGCCTTTGTTTTGTTTCGACTTTAGTACCGTGCATGTCATAAAAAGTAACCATATCAAGCTTGGTGCGCAGTGTCCTGGCGCGCATGAGTTCTGAAGCAGGACTGCAGATTACTATTTTATTGTAAGAGAGAGAGAGAGAGAGAGTACGTCATCGAATAATACTTTCTCCTCAACGATGGTTGCTTCCCTCCTGCCTTTGTATTGTTTCGACTTTAAACTTCCGGTTGCGTTTCAAAGTTTGAAGGCATGAGTTTCTGTGCCGTCTACCTTATGCACGGTACGGGCCATGCGGGTGTTACTGTGCCAGTTGTGAGTTGTTTTCTTCCTAGATCTACATGATCTGTGTGCTGATTGTGCGTGTTGTTTGCAACCCGTTCTTTGAATGGGTCCTTACACTAGTATAATAAAAGTAATAAACTACAGTCTTGCTTCAGAACTCACGCGCACCAGAACACTAGGCACCAAACTGAACGCTTGATACGGTTACTTTTTATGACATGCACGGTACTATATATTACGAAACAAACATGCAAAAATACAGATGTTACATAGCAATAAACATTGTCATTTTTTTTTAATACATGCTTGAAGTAAACAACTTTTAATTATAGCCATCATCTTCCTTATTTCAATTGCCACCTTCCTGCCAAATTTAAGGCCTAAAGAGTGTAGGCCCTATAGTTTGGTCAGTTAGTCATGCCAAAGGTTGCAAGTTACTGAAATATATAGCAGATATTTCAGGACTGTTCTTTTCCTCCTAACCTCTCCTCTTCAATCTTCTCCCAGGTTTAAGATATTCAAGACCTGCAGCACTCAGTAGCGTGCTATTAATTCATAAGTTCACTGGTACCACTACCAAATGCAGTCTGGGTATATTATTATGTAGTTTCATCCCTCCTTTAAAATCGATAGATATAATCTAGACAAACAGACAGACAGATCACAGACTGTCGGAGGGATGGACGGACAGACATACATCAAACTGACACTCGGGCGGATGAACAGACAAACAGACACATAGATGGTCAGAAAGATGGATAGCCAGACAGATTTTTTTTTCTTCTTAAAAACGGAGGAAGCCGACAACGTATTAATGTTTTCAAATGTTGTCAAGAAATGTTTAGAAATACTTGAGTGCAGGTTGAATTTTCGTATTACAATGTATCATGGAAATGAAAATTCCAATCTGCACGTTCCTGTAATTCTAACCCCCAACCCCATATCAAAATACCGTTCTTTCCTTTGTTTTGTTTCGTTTATCTGTGTATAAACTTTTTCATCCACCAGAGAAATCCTTGTAACTCCTTCCAGACGCAGATTTGAATGAGAAGACACGATATTTCAAACTATAGATTCTCCACGTGACACTACGTACTCTCCACCAAGTCTCTTTCTCTGTTCTGGTGCTGCACGTGAATTCTCATGTCCCAATTTTGGACAAGTTCAAGTACGTCAGGATCACGTGACTCGGCTTCACATTTTCTCCATGTCACACTTCACCTGATTTATTTCCCCTGTCTCGTCAAGCAGTTCAAAGTTCTCTCCCCTATCGTACAGCATGTCAAATCCTGACGCAGGCTTAAATTTAAAAAAAACAACAAAAATCTTATTCTGCCCATGGGATCATGAATGAAGGACAGTATGTCTACTCAATTTTGGCTATTAGTGTCTCCTCCTCCCTTGTACATATTTCATACGCTAGCCGACAACCCCCCCCCCCCCCCCGCTAAATTCGTAATAGCGAAACTGTCAATGATGACGCTTTGATGTTCGAGACGTTCAAACAGCATTTTGCCAAAACCATGTGATTGTCTCATTGGAGACATGCTTTTTTTTTTTATAAAACCTCACAAATTGATTCGCTTGAAAAGGAAAGTAAAACCAAACTTTTTCACTTGTTAGTTCGTAGATCTTTCTTTTTGGAGGGTCTTCTGCTCTGGGCATTTGTACCTCTCTTTTTCTTGTTTTTCTTTTCCTCTGTTGCTTTTCACTTGTTACCATAACTGAAAAGTTTATGTACTCTCCCCCAGCCCTCTTTCTCCATGTACGAGTTTGGTAAGCCCAAGATCACACTGTCAACCCAGTGATGGAAACAGGAAATGTTACAAAGAGGAAACAATGAAAAAACAGGAATATCACAAAAATGAAACACTGTCAAAACATAAATGTTCACAATGACAAAACAGAAATACCACAATAATGAAACAGTGTCAAAACAGAAATGTTCACAATGACAAAACAGAAATACCACAATAATGAAACAGTGTCAAAACAGAAATGTTCACAATGACAAAACAGAAATACCACAATAATGAAACAGTGTCAAAACAGAAATGTTCACAATGACAAAACAGAAATATCACAAAAATGAAACAGTGTCAAACAGAAATGTTCACAATGACAAAACAGAAATATCACAAAAATGAAACAGTGTCAAAACAGAAATGTTCACAATGAAAAAACAGAAATATCACAAAAATGAAACAGTGCCAAAAACAGAGATGTTCACAATGAAAAAACAGAAATATCACAATAATGAAACAGTGTCAAAACAGATATGTTCACAATGACAAAACAGAAATATCACAAAAATGAAACAGTGTCAAAACAGATATGTTCACAATGACAAAACAGAAATATTACAATAATGAAACAGTGTAAAAACAGATATGTTCACAATGACAAAACAGAAATATCACAAAAATGAAACAGTGTCAAAACAGATATGTTCACAATGACAAAACAGAAATATTACAATAATGAAACAGTGTAAAAACAGATATATCCCAATGATGAAGCGGTGACAAGACAGAAATGTCACAATGATGAAACAGTGACAAAACAGAACTGTCCCAAGGACACAATCTTGATGAGATAGTGACAAAGTGTGACAAACACACAAAATGATCACCAATTCTGACAAACACTTTGAAGTCAATAAAGAGCTCAATAACTTTTTACTTTATTTATTTTGTACAATTTTATTCACCAGACTTGTAATGTCAGGTCAGAAACAGAATGGATGGAGAGACAGCTACAACTCAGTGTAGAGATAACAAAAATCAATTGATCCAGCTTTCACTTTCAGTCAGGTAGAAAAATAACAACAACAAAAACATGACCAAGACAGGGCTGGTGTTCAACCATGACACACACACACACACACACACACACTGTGATGAGTTCAAGAAATGCACTGTGTCAACAGGTATAGGCATATTGTTGTGAAATTTTGTGATATATACAATTAATTCATGCAGGCAATTTCATTCACTCGTTAACATTTCTGAATTGTGTATCAATTATCAATTTGAAGTATTTTAATTTCACTCAAGTCAGATTGTGACCACAGCTGTCTTGCTAATAATATATCTCTACAAGTGATGATTGTGAAATAATAATAATAATACTCCCTGTCACTTCTAGTTCTAATCAATAAAAAAAGAATGAAATACCGGTACTACGAAATAATCCCCCCAACCCCATCTCCACTCTGACTCCAAGCCACAGAAATACACAGAAGAAAATGGCTCTTGTTATCAAGTTTGTGAAAGACAGCAAGTATAACATTATCAAAAGGAAAGGAAAGTCACTTATAAGTCAATGTCATTTTTGTGTAAAGATGAGACAAGAGGAAGATAATTTCAGCAGGAGAGAGGCAAAATCTGAAGGCTGACAACAAAAACAATCTTCATGATGAAATCAATAGGAATCACAACCACATAAAAGTGTATTCAGTATTTAGGAGCTGTATGGAGAAAAAAGCCATTTAGCTCACTCATTTCCCCATCATACAATCTACTCTAATTGGTTGGTTTGACGTAAGTCACAAAGTTAAAAGTGCTCCTATGGAATATTGAACTTTATTTCACCTTTCACCCCAAATTCCAAGGCCATATGTTTCATTCTCTGAAGAGTTTCAGTTCTCCTCTTTGGACTACAGCTAATTTTTACAAGGAGTGTGCATGCCCATGCTCAACCCCTGCACCCAAAAAAAACCAAATCTTTGCAAACTGGAACCTTCAGTCCCTATACCGAGAGGGGAGGCAGGGGAGTATGCATCACAGGTTTGGGTGACGTAAATTAAACAAATCAACAAATCAATACAAAAATTTATCCACCACCGGTACCAAACAGTGAGCATTATGATATGCTTGTGGATGCCTTGAGGTCATCAAGAGAAACTTGTATTTATCATTCTTCTATTGTCTATCACATTCTCTACAGCATAAACTACACTGAATTGCAATGAATTATGTCAAAATTTTTCACAGAGGACAAGTTACAAATCCTGCAAGCAAGCTGCGCTTGTAAAAGAAAATTGACTGAATCTCAATAAAAAAAACAACAAACTTTTAACCAAATCTTGGTTGAAACAAAAAAACAGTGAGAATTTACACGATCGTCTCTGGGGATTTCTACATTCTTTTAAGTAATTCTGCCTGCAAAGGCAGAGCGGCGTATGTGCTTCATACTTTATCATTTATGTCACTCTACCTTTGCACGGCAGAATAACTCACAGTCAAATACAAACATATATATTTTATATTACCATAGATTTTCTAAAGAATTTCCTATTATTTCTTCTTTCAATTTACATTTACTCTGTTTACACTTTCAATCAAAACAGAATCTCAATAAGTTTACACTGTACAAATTCATCATTCATTCATCAATTGTGTCTGTACAATCCTCCACATATATGCAGAACAGGAAAAATACCAGTATGCCACTTTGCTTTAAGAAAGATTGTGCACAAACTGAGATACTATCATTCTTTTTAAACCTAGGGAAGCACCGTTAGCCCATTCTGAAAACATGATCTTATACTGAAGTTCAACACTCACTCCTTTCAATATGTCTTCAATTTAACAGAAATACCACTTGTCACTCTCTTGAAGGTGAAATGTACAGAAGGAATGCAGGTGCAGAGAACAGAGAAAATTTCAGACCAAAATTATTTTTCAAATTAAGATTTAAAAAAAAACATGCACTACAGAATATCTCAATACTTTACACAGAGCCATATTCTTCCATCCACTTCTTGTACTTTTCTAAATCCTCCTGGGACACACTTTTGTTCACTTTCTTGATTGCTTCTGTGAAATCTTCCATTGTGGTTGGCAAGGTAAGTTCATGCTTGGGAATATTTCTGATCTCCTCTGGACGCAGACCTGTGATTCGTCGGCGGAAGGACATCATTGCAGCATCTCTGTTAAAGCGTTATTTAAAAGAACATATGACTCTGGGGCATCATATCCAACTAATATCACCAAATTAAAAAAAAAAACATACCCTATGTGGAAGTAGACTAGCTTGAGCATAAATCCAATCCAATCTGGCATGTTCAAACCTTTCTTGCACTTACAGCAAGACCTGGAAAATGCTCGCTTGAAATTTCTTTGATCCAAGCCACAATATTTTTAAATTTAGAAAACTTCTTTCAATTGAAATCAATTGTAATCCACCCCAGTATTTAAATCTAAAATCAAGGCTGCATTCATTACTATGTTGGTACTGCTATACAGTGGTTATTCTGAAAGGAGTAAAACAGAGACCGCACTATACTTGCTATTATATTATGGTTCAGCCAGTATAGTGTTGCAGCTATTCTTGGATATGCAAAAATCCAATATATTTGATACCTAAATCTAGCGACAGTTCACTAAACTAGCCGCTGAATGACCTGTTCAGTGATTCACCATACAAGGACCTCACTATATCTCACCTGCATACACAGGTAATATCAGCGCCAGAGTACCCATCCAGCATGTCAGCAATCTTGTTGAGATCTACATCGTTACCAACTTCCACCTCTTTCAGATTGATGTCCAGCAACTGCCTCCTGCCTTCAGCTGGTGGGGAAAACATAAGAATCAGATTTACTATCAAACAGGGTTTTTCTTTCCAGGATGTAATCTTCCATACACAACACATTCCTATCACATTTGTGGATGGTAATCATCACTCATAGTCAGTTTAGCATTAACTCTTTCAGGACGTCAGTGTTAGGGGCTTCGGTCAAGTCTTGATGTAATTAATTTTTTACCCCCACTTTGGGAAAAAACAGCATGGTTCAGACAAACGCTTACAGAGAAAAAAGTGTTGGTAGTAAAGTAAAATGCTATACATCAAATAAAAGAGAACTGAATATAGAATGCAATATAAATCAGCAATATGTCCAAACGTGTTTTTCACTGGCGCCGATAAATCATTGATAAGTCCTGAAAGAGCTAAAGAGTTCCAAACATTTACAGCTTCAAAATCAATCAGCTTTAGGTGATGTACCACTACCAGGTTCCATAATCACCGTTTCTACAACCCCATTCTCTGAAAGTTCATGTTATCTCCCCTCAGTATCAAATTTATCTGAATCATGTGGCTGTATAATTATATCAATTTGTGGGCTTCCCTTGGTGTATATGAAAAACAATGTCCTGAAGATATCTGACCGTTCTAATATTTGTATAATTTGTGCAATAAATTAACACACTGTCTTTTAAAGCTACTGAAACTATAGATCCGTACAACAATGCACCCCATTGAGAAAATACTCTAAATTTACAAATTAAAACAGTAAGATACAAAATAATTCACGTTTTCACACCATAAAATAATGAACTCTGCCAATCTGACACTATTGAAAAGTTTAGTGCTACAAACATCAAAACAACAAAATCTTACCATCAGGAAGAGGGATGTAAATTCTTTTCTCCAATCGTCTTCTCAATGCCTCGTCCAAATCCCAAGGAAAATTTGTGGCTGCTAAAACCATCACTGTCTTTGTGGGATCTTCACCTTCGCTCACTCCACTCACTCCTGCAAAATCAAACCCACAGTTAAAACTGAATATTCCAAATCATACTGGAATCAAAGATTCATAGTGATGACTAGTGTATCTCTTAAACAATGTATGCTCATAAATGAACATCTGGCTGAACACATTTCATTCTTCATACTCAGCAAAGTCACTTTCGGTTTTGTTACATCATTCTGGTATCCTTCCATGCAACCCATTACAGATCTCTGTATTCCTCCCGCTAAATAACATGTAAAAAGATTTGACTTTCAAGCTCTTACCATCCATCTGGACAAGAATCTCTGACTTGACCCTGCGACTTGCTTCATGTTCAGATCCAGAGCCTCGTTTAGAACATATGGAGTCAATTTCATCAATAAATACTGTACTTGGAGCATAAAATCTTGCCTGGAAGAAAAATATACCCAATTCACAGCTCAAGAACAGAAACAAAATAAAAATCCACCCAGATGTGTTTCAACAACTGTATACAAGTGCCGTATTGATTTTCAGAACATCAAAAACTATTTGCATCACTACTGTAAATATCATAAAAACCACAGAAAAACTGTGTAAAGCTTCAATCACTTGCAAAGTCAAGACATTAACTTCTTACACATATTTAAGTTCTCTCTGAAAGATATGAGTTATTAGAAATCTCATCAGTGAGGGCAAAGTCTGTCTCAATTTGTACTTCAACCTCTAATTTCAGCACTGATCGGCATAAAAAATAACTTTCTGGCTGCTCTGCAAAGATGCAGCCTTTCAGAATACATGTGCCCATTCGGGATAGCTTCCATTCTTCAACAGATTCAGGAAAATTGTGATCAACCCCTTAAAACTGTTGCCAACATTAGAATGAGTTTCTCAAAAACGAGTAAATTTTTTATTTTCTCCTTACCATTTCAAACAGCAGTCTGACGAGTTTCTCTGACTCCCCATGCCATTTTGAGGTGAGACTTGAGGTTGACACATTAAAAAATGTGGTTCCACATTCTGTAGCCACGGCTTTGGCCAGCAAAGTTTTGCCTGTTCCAGGAGGACCTACCATCAGCACACCCTGTCAGACAAGACATAACTTTTAGGAAACTGATTAAAAAGGAAAAAACATACAGTGGATGTTCTTTTCTTTCAAACACTCAAAATTTCAGGCGGAAACTCAGATGAGGAAAAGTGTATGAAATTTTGACGCTGGCAGGATGACATTAAACAGAGAAGTGGGTGAGGAAAACATGAGAATGAAAAGAATGGAAGTCACTGTCAGAGGGCTACATCCTGCAGTGGATAGACAACGCCCTGGTGAAAAGTGAGAGACCTCTATGAGAACCCAAAGTGACTAGTGGCTTGAAGTCATCCAGTTCAGTTTAACTTGGACCCTCAGTTATATCTTGTGTGATCTGTCTCATATATAGACTGAGACTACAGAACAGTGCAAATCTGTAAGATACAAACAATGAATAACAGTCACTGCAAATGTTAACAAACCTTCCAAGGTCGCCGGATGCCCTTGAAAACATCAGGTACAATCAGTGGTAGAACAACTGCTTCTTCTAGCAATTTCTTGGCCTCTGTCAAACTGGCAATATCATCCCTGCATATGGGGAAGAAAAAAAAAAATGACACAGTGCCACTCTTTTGCCTGCTTCTGATTACCTGATGCCTAAAACAAATTTATGCTTGTGGCTTTTCTTTCTCCAAAGCACTGCATCACACTTTCAAAAGCAAATAGTACTCTTCACAAAACCACTTCAGTTTACCCCTACAAGTACGATTATAGGATGTTTTTTCAACTAAAGCAACTTTCAAGGATGTCTGAAGTGTGTTTATATTCAGTTTACAAAGACTATTTTGTGCCCTAGAGATACCTTTATACTTATTCTGGATAAAGACAAAATCAAAATGTGGCAAAAAGATAAAACTGTAGGTAGCAAAACTTCGCACAAGAAATAAAACAGAAACGATACAGTAAAACAAAAGGGAAAAGGAAAGACATTTAATATTTTGACTTTGCTTTGACGTCCTGCTGCAACCCCACACATTTTCTATGGTTTTTTATATTTTGGATGAAGCCATGAATGAAACAACAGAAAATCTCATTAACAGCAACATTTTGAAAAAAAAATTTATGTAAGACCACTCCACCTAGTACTACATGGTTTAGATGAATGAAAGAAACAATGAAAAACCCACCATCTGACATTAGGATTCCTCTGTACGATGTCTCTCTCCAGATGTTCAACCAAATCTTTATCATGACCTTGCGCTTCAAACTTTTTCTCATCCGACTGTGAAAACACATCACAATTATTAGAAAATCTAAAGCCTGTGGTTTACAAGGAAATAAATGGAAAATCTAACGAACTTGCAAATCCACAAGTTCATGTTGTAAGACAGTTATAACACTATGGTGATATTCTCTGGTCTTGCCTGCAGCCCTTTAGCTCAGTGATAGGAAATTCTCCCACTGTTGTCTTAAGGTGTGGCTGTGATTTCACATGAGAAATAATCTTTGCATGATAATCTATGTTCACATTTATTAGGCAGTGAAAGAAAAAGAAAAAAAAAAGTCAATTCATAATTCCTTATCAAGTTAAAGGAATGCCATCTTGATTCAACTTTAGAAACATGCAGCTTATAGCGTATCTATTTGAACATCAATCAGATAAGAGCCAAACTTACAGGTTCTCCTTTCTTTGCTTTGCTGGCACTGCCATCTTTTCCACTGGGAGCTCCCCGACCTCTGGCCCCAGGTGAGGGGCCCGCACGACTTGGTGCTGCTCTCCCTGCTCTGCCATTCTGTGATGGTTTTTGGTGCGATGGACGGGAAACTCCTCGAACATTGGGGGAGGGTCTGGCAACATAAAAATTAAAAATATCACCTTAAACAAACTGGGAGGCGGTCACTGTCATAAGTAAGCTAAGCGAAAAACAAAATAGAGATAAAAAGCCTCTCCACGAAATGTTTCCACATATGACAACCCTCTACAAGTGTTGAACAATCTAATAATGACATTCAACATGGCACAATGCATTATTTTGATGGTTGCTAGACACACAACACAAACATGAATATAAATTATAATTAGAATGACGCATCAGAGCACTTTACGTCATATATACAAACTACACACTACCTGACAAACGGTTGCCGAGACATCCTTGCGAAAATATTTCACACACTGAATTGACACTTTAACCTCATTAGAAAAAAAAAGGAAGTTTTATGATCACAACAGCAACTGAAAGTTGTTTTTTTTATTATTGATCAGCTTGTTCAAAGAGAATACATTTCATACAAAATGGAATTTTTAACAATATATATAGCCTTTCATCAATCTTGATCAATGATAAAATATGAATGCCTTTTAACCAATGATAAAATATGCATGACTTTACAACTGTTTGAAACAGAAAACAAAAACACTTCCTGAAACAAAGTCATTCCCTTATTAAATTATTAATTTGTTGTATGTTAGCTGTGTCTATCAAAGAAAGATTTCAGACCAGTCAGAGACGAAAGTTCACTTTAGCCCATTCTTACCTCTGTTCCACTGGTGTCGGAGGCGGCCACACATCAGGATCCCGGGTTGGCTGTTCATGACGTGGATCGGCAAAGTCATGGTTGAAGCCACGATCAAAGCCAGCATAGGCTCCATAAGCCGTGTTGGGGCTGTGTGCTGACTCCACTTTGAAGGACTGCAATGTGCTGCTGATCTCCTTGACTTGTTCATATTCCTGATTCACCTCTTGTTTTATCTGTACATACAGTAAAGCAAACACATGAGCTACACATATCGCAGCTTACTGTTTTTAAAGCGACGTGTGACTCAGTGTTGCAATACAAGGAATAACAGATCGATCACTACGATATGCAATTATTCCTGAACCAGTGTAAAATTTCTTGTAAAGGATCCCATCCCACATTCTACATAAAGTAATGCCCTCCTGACACAAAAATATAATCTACACTATCTTGAATGCAAAAGCAGTTTAAAGCTACTAAATGACTACGGACAAAAGGCCACCCCAAAGCAGAAATATCACCAAAAAGAATAGAAAGATATGAATGGCAGGCATGACCACACATTATTAATCCACTCCCCTAAAAGAATGAGGGCCTAGTGTTTGGTAGAAATGGTATTCACTCCTTATGTCCATGTACACTTGCATGACATTCTATTCACTCCTTATGTCCATGTACACTTGCATGACATTCTATTCACTCCTTATGTCCATGTACACTTGCATGACATTCTATTCACTCCTTATGTCCATGTACACTTGCATGACATTCTATTCACTCCTTATGTCATGTACACTTGCATGACATTCTATTCACTCCTTATGTCCATGTACACTTGCATGACATTCTATTCACTCCTTATGTCCATGTACACTTGCATGACATTCTTTTCATCTTCCCATTGATACTCTGTAGTAGTATTTTCTATTTCTTGTGTCCCGTGGAGTTGCCAAACATTGACTACCTGATACTACACCAGAGTTATTTTGCTTTTTTTTTTGTCCATAAAATGTACTCAAAAGCATCTAATCAGTATTTCACTTTCAGAAAGAATACAATCATCCCCATCATGAGCGACAGTCATCACACCAACGACAAACATTGCATTATGTTACTGCCTTCCCCCATTTATTCTCCCCAAGTGCATACATAAAACCTCCCTATTACTAGTCTCCCACACGAGTCCTACAATCATATTTCTCATCTCGATAACTAGGAAGAATAGCAGTTCCACATGGATTTAGGCCAGTGTCGTAATATCTGGCTCTCAATACACCAACTGTGAAACAATTTTTTTGTCTTCCCTTTTTCTTTGTGTTTTATTGAATCGTCTGGGTATTATTTCTTAAGCAAGGCTTTACTTTCTATTTTTGCCACTTTTTGACTTTGTGTCACAGATAACTCATGACTCAGAGAATCATTGCTTTTGTCCACCAGCTACTCTCACTGGTGTTCAGGAAAGTAATTTGATCATAGATTATCTCTTATTTATTAACTCACTGCAGGTCACATACTTGTCTCACAACATAACCCCAACGACCAATTTCACGGTGTATAACTGCCTGAAAGCAAATACCCAGTGGCATTATCTGTATCCATATTTGCCCCACTCAGGTTTTAACACATTAAAGTATGGACAGCTTCATGTTTTGAAGGAGAAAGGGAGATGACAGATGGCACTGTCTCTTTCACTTAAGTGCTTTGACAGCTATGAATGAAACAGAAAGCCAGAATTTACAATTCCCTTTTCAGGTTTTTGTCAATACCTTTTTCTGTGAGATTCATTATGAGTTCATAGGACTCTCATATGTCTTTCTCAAAATTAGAACAAAATACTGCCAACAAAACTGAAATTACCTGAAGCCATCTCCTGCGCTTTTCTTGATCTTTGACAGTTGCAATCAGTCTATGGATCTGTTGAAGGACACCCTGGTAGTATACCATTGATGAATCATAATCACCCAGTAAGGCGGATTCACGGGCTGTCCTGGCATTTTCATTAATCTCTGCTAAACTCATCTTGAAGCTGTGATGAAGATGAGACATACGGGCATTTAGCAATTCTTTTTGTGGAAAGAAAATAAAGGATACTAAAAAATCAGACAATCCCTGTTCACTATCAAGTATCATACAACACAACAGGCTAATTTACTTTTTCCTGGATAACCAAAATAACAAAATTATTGGGAGAACTTCCGAATGTGTCTCAGGGCCAGATTTTCTCAGTAATGAAATATGCCAAATTGTGTGGTATATGAATCCCCACAAAGACGTGACTTTAGGAGTGGCCATGCATGGGAGGTTTGGAGGCCCCCTTGGCAAGTTAGTGCTCTATAGGGATGCTTTTATAGTTTTATTGTTAACACATGACTTCTGTAGTGATTCTGCTAAGAACATTAAAAAGTCCAATGGACAATATTAGCATGCGATATATTCAGAAGTCTTTCCACGATATAAACACCATCATTAAATTTAGAGCAGACGAAAAGATAGGCTACACACACTGAAATTTGATACACCTTCCTGAATAGGAATCGATAGTTCCTGACATCCTGCAGAGATAACAGTGATTAAAGAGTTCATGTCACTTTGTCAGTCACATTCTGGACTTACCACATAAAATTTGACATTCTTTTGGAAAGTTTTTTATTTGAGACCCACTAATTCAAATTCAGATCCAACCACAATGGCTTTTTTTTAGTGCTTTGAGCAGTGTTTTTTTCTTGCAATTTGACTTGGTGCAGAAATCACACTTAATTTGCCAAGCCCACCGTTGTCTTGCTCATTCACATTTAACTCACTGTCTTTTTTTACCACAACAGTTGTGATAAAAATCATTGCTATGGTAACCTGCTTTTACTGCAACCCCGTGGTCCAACCTTATAATTTTTTCTTTTCACATTCATACCAGAACAGTTGCAGCATAAGATCACCTATTTGATTACAACTGCATTCAATAATTCATTTCCCATCATGGTGAAAGTTGTAAATAGGACAAACAAGAAGTAAGCTTTAATAATTTTATAACAACCACTGTTCACGGTAATACGTGGTGACAATAAAAGGATATTAACCCTCGTCCTGCGGGAGGGCCGCACAACACGCGAGGCCGATATTGTGGTCTACATACTGCAAACCGGGTCCTGCGGGAGGCCAATATATTGTATGGCAGCGCTGCTCCTTGTGTTTTGTTTATTCGGTTGCCGCAACTATCGTTTTTTTCACGTTTTTTTTTTTCCACACTATTTTCGCGTGTTTATCTACCCTGTCACCCCTACTAATGTACAATATAATCTAACAAAATGGTATCGTCCGATTATGTTTATTACAATGCAACTATTCGTAACTATTCGTCACACTCATGTAATAGTAGACTGGCGGTCTGAAGTTCGAACTGGGGAAAATCTTGGGGAAACTTTTACTTTGATGCTGGTTGTCGTCTACATGTGAAATGAGAATGAAGGGGTCATGTGCGTATTTGAGAAACCGTTCTATGTCTGTAATTATGAATTCCGATATAATACTAGGGCATGCTGCATAAAGACGTCTATCTGTAGGTTTTTCAGCAGGGAAAACTGGAAGAAAATGACCGTTGTTGGTCGTTGTCTTTATTTGATGTGGTAATTAGAGAGATATTGTGTTGCTTTGATTAAATGTAGGCCTAGATGTACTCTTCGAGCTGGAAACCTAATCTCTTGCTAAAACTAACATCATAGTACGTGGAAGCTTTACATAGTAGAGGAGGGTTAGTAAATTAAGCGCCTGGCTTAAAAAATTATTTGTTCACCTGAATGGCCTGACTTAGGGACAGAAAAAGCGCAGAGGTCTTGGGATAATAATAAAACGTATGTTAAACGGCATGTAAATGCAGAAAATTCTTGATTTTGGGCCTTCCATTTATCAACAGAACTTACTGCATATCATCACAAGTACTTTATCCAAATATCACACGGGTCACTTACGATTTATCCACCACTATCGTTGGTAAATTGCGTCTTAATGTAAACACGACACATGTGTTCAAAAGGACCCCACCGCTGAGGTTATCAGCAACATTCGAACGATCGACTGACTGGCCGCTAGCTATCCCCGCACGGGGGCGTTACGTGGACGAGTTCACTCAACGTGGGACAAGGGTTAAAACTTATTTGACAAACTCAGTGCCGAATGTGATTTAGATTTAAAAGTTTCATTACACTTAAATTACAGATTGGAATACTGTTTATTATGTTGCAAATACATTTTCAAATTTCATATTCCTGTGTTAATTGACACAGGTGCTGTGCTTTTTTAGAAACACTTTTATTTTTTTAATGAATGGTCCACAGCTGATGGATGCCAAGAAAAGTAGCTGTGTAGTCGGTGAGTTAATATTATAACTGATGTATACCAAGAATTAAGTTAGTCTCCAAAATGACCAAATCTTTCTACGACTAACAATCCACATCCATGATAGAAAAATGGATGGTAGACTTGATTCAAATCACCAGATTGTGAATTATTTATGATCACATCTAGATCTAGACCTATGTAAAGAATGTCCACTTCCTATCTTATCAGATAGATCTACATTTCATTTTCATCAAGTTTCTTAATTGCATGTGATTTAGCAATTATTAGGCTGTTATTGTTTGCTGACACCTATTTCAACACTGTTTCTTCCATCTTCAATAAATCCGTTAGACTTCTACATGTAATGTAAAGCTGCCAAAATACCTTCGACGGTAGCTTTCATTCTGAAATTTGCTTCATTCCGAAATCCAATACACAATCACAGTGACTCAAAAAGCGAATTTGATGTCGAGCAAAAACACACTAGATCTAGAATCTAGATCTAGATTCTAGATCTGGGTGAAAGATAAGCAAACATAATTGTAAGTTAAGTAGCCATTTTCCTTGATGTATTTACCTTCTCCTCAACTGAATGTTCTTCAAGTTCACCAAAACTGAGTGTAAGTTTTGACAACAATCTGGTATAGCAGTTAATTTAAAAGGAATGTTTAGTGTTGACTATAAATAGCTTGTCCTATTCAAAACATAATTGTTGGCTCTAGCGTCATGTCAATTGGTTGATTTTATCTAAACTAGAAACCTTCGTGGAAATTAAATTTTCTATTTACACAACTAGGTGTTCTACGTGGATGAGTATCTCAAGTGCGTGAATTTGTAGGCCTGTGAAATAATTATTTATTGTCGCATGTAAACTTTGAGGAAAAATAAATTAATAAAAAGAAGTATATGGCACTATATATTTTTTTTTGGTTTGCCATGAGTTTCTTTAATTCTAGCCGTCAAGTACAAGAGCGCTGACACTTATTTTACCTATTAGCCTACCTCAAATCTTTTGACAGTAACTGTTGGTCTTGTGTTTTGTTGTTGTTGTTTTACGTCGTTTGGTCCTGATCACATATGCAAGTATACTTTAGCCTCTGGTCCAGATCGATAACTTTGCAATGAAAGTACCGGTCTCGTGATGCTAATTAGCAGAGACCTATTTATTGTTAACGGCCAGGGGATAAAAACATGTACCGGTACGTGATCTACTATCCGGCCAACATCCTACGTCATTCTGACGTAGATTTGTATAGTACTTTGGTGATGTTGGTAGGATTACCGTAGGTATGGATTCTCTACATCAAACCTATGTCAGCGCGACGTCGTAAACAGCAGTTCTACCCAGGAACAGTGTCATTCCAATGTTCAAACTCGTCGTCGATCAATTGCGTAGGAGGCTGGGAGGTTAGTACCGGTAATTGGTTAGATGAAAACAAACTGGATTTATAATTTCTGTTGGATAGTATGCTTGGTAGGTGTAGCCTACAAAGACAATAGATTCGTGAGAGCCTATCTGGAACACAGATAGGCCAACAGAATTTTTTTTTCCAAGTGTCGTGTTCAAGTTTACCCAATACTTATTCCTGATAGTTTCACTTCCCTCAGCGTTGCTTTGCAGTAAGGCATAAGAAACGTACGACTTTGTATAAACAAAGATACTAGAAACAGTCTATCTAGTATCTTTGGTATAAGCAGCTAATCTTCCACTCAACCTTTTTTTTTTTTTTTTGTCTTTCACTCGACCGTCACCTGCACTAATTCTAATCCCCCACCCCCCCTAAAGTAAACCAGATCGTGATTGCTGTGTAAATAATTTTGCTTTGTGGTTTCCATCAGGTCATTTTGTTTGATGAATTAAATTTTTCTACACACATCTTTGTCTCAAAAAAAAAAACAACAAAAAATTGTGGTCTTCTCTCCCTTCCCCTCCCCCCACCCCCCGCGCCTCTCTCTCTCTCTCTCTCTCTCTCTCTCTTCCTTTTTCACTCCTATCCCCCCATCTTACAAGCACACACAGAGCCTACACATATACGCACACACTTCCTCACATCCAAAAAAAAAGTAATAATAATAAAAAGTAGGACAATTGTCAGTGTTCAAATTCTGTTACCATCTCCGCTTTTCAATAAAGACAGCACTATTACTGCCATGTATTAGCTATGGTTTACAGAGCAGCGCAACCGTTGACAGACCAGCATTGATTTTCAAGACCCGCCATCAGCTCTGAATGACCGGCAATTAATTACAATAATAATGTCATTGTGTTACTGCCATTTGGCAATAATTGATTGTGATATAAATAGAAGGATTCTTCTCTCCCCCTCCCCCCCCTCCCCCCTCCCCCCACCACCACCACTCGTAACTGGTTCATCCTGCTCCGAAACTCAATATAATATATAATATATTATATGTACTAAGCCTAAGCATTGCCAGGACAATTGGCTTAGTTAAGTCTGACTTTTCATGTTCCATAGGCCACCAGTAATTTAATCTCCCATGGGCTTTATGAATGCTCGTAGATAAAGAATATCAATTTCACCTCATAGATACTAGTGACCTGAATAGAGTGATTAACTCTTAAATCGCTCGTGGGAATTTTGTCCAGTTGACCTATTTTTGCAAATGTAATGGCATGAGAATTTTGCTGCCTCTATTTTCACAGTCGGTTGTCAACCACTGGAATACACGCTCCTAATGCCGGCTCTCGCCCCTTTTCGTACAGTCTCGTGTGCCCAGTGGAGGGAAATCGGAGACAATAGTTTGTTTTTACGGCACAATCATGACAAACTTCAGGGATCGGTTGTCCACCCTGACGAGCAAGTGACGAGACCCATTTGCTGTAAACACGATAGCCTCATCAAATTTCTCAGGAGTCTAATCAAGCTCATGTCTAACGCTGGGAGTACACACAACGAGGTCTCTGAAACTTTTTTTTTTTGGCAGGGGCAAATCAAGGATCAAAAGCGGCATTAAGAGGTCTTAGAACAGAGTAAGCGGCATTAAGAGATCTTAGAACAGAGTAATACTTGCAAAATGCTGAAACTGCAAATGTGTTACAATTTGAAGTTTACAAGAGGAAAACAGCCAGTTACAAAAATACGAAACTTAATTAAAAATGGGAGAATCGGTCTTAAAGTTTCAACGTCCACGGGTTTACTCTTTCAACTGAAGGAGTGATTTCTGATATATCTTGTGATTGCAGCTCTTTCAAATTCTGGTTTGGCATAGACGAGGCCGGTGAGCCAAGCTTGTGCGTGGGGAGAATAGACGGGAATATCGATTTGTGTGATTAAGGATGCTTGGTCCCTTATGGCCTTCATATCTTTGTAAGTTTTCATAGTTCTCAATTGTTCAGGCTGAATTGGCTCACACACCAGGCGGTAACCCTATGTCAGTCCGACGTAGATTTCCATAGGACTGGTAGCATTACCATAGGGGCGGGTTGCCTACCTCAAACCGACGTCCGCATGATGTCACAACCTGCGGATCTACCTAGACAGACGTCATTCATATGTACACGTTTGACGTCAGTCCTACTCGTCGGATCTCTGTAGGGTTTGCCTGCTGGGATGTCACAGGATTAAGTATCAAATCGTGAGTGACGAAGATAAATTATAGTGTTTTGTTCGGTCCCTGTTCAAACAGAATAATCTATAATGAATCACATAACTTCTTGATAATAGCCTACCGCATTTCTCATTGACAGGCCTACAGTATGTCTTGCATTTGATTTCCAGTTAACTTATGACGATTTAGAGACTACTTTCAGCACTTTAATACCAGCAAAATCAATTCCGATCGGAACAACTACTCGACGTTCCTCAAACTAATAAATCACAATTGTACAGTTATATGATTAAACTTTCTTTTACAATAACTGCAGATTGGAATTAAAAACAAATTTTATAAAGCACAACAAAGAAAACTCTGAGATTCGCTGGATTATCAGAGATTACTGTGATCTATGCTCTTTATCGTGGAATCACCGACGACATCGGTATTATAATAATCTCGATAAAGATGGTTGTTTTCATCTAATCAAGAAAACAGAGACCCTCAAGGCTGAGAGACATTTTCACGGGTTTGAAAACACTTAAATCTATTTTTTAAATTATTCCTGCATTAATCACGTTGGTGAAATATATCAATTTTATACGTTTTTTCCCAGCAGTGTCTTTCAGTGTCACGCGACTTGCTGTGCTTGCTATCACTACTAAAGTGACTCACAAGATGAACAGCTAAAGAAAGTACAAAAGAAAAGTACTTGAAACTCGAGTGACGCATGTTGGCAATCTACAGGCGAACACTGCAGCAATTTATCCTACTCTCAATATCTTACTGGTTCTTTTCGGTTGTTGTTTTTTTCCTTCTTCCCTTTCTTTTATTATTCGTCGTATTTTTCTCCCACGTCCACTCCTCCACCATATTTTTACTCTGTTCGTTCATTCTCTTCTACCAGCCATCACCTCAGATGTCCCTTCTCATTTTTTTTCACTGAGATTTCATCCTTCTCCTTCACAGAAATCTTCGGCATTATTCGGTTAAAAACGCACAAGGAACAAGCTGGAACTTGAAATCTGCTATTCTCGACTATTCCCGTAGATGATTCAGGGACTGCATGATTATGAACGTTTACTTGGATTTCTGCTTTAAATTTTTTTTTTTTTTTAATTTCGTTTACTGTTTCCCGTACAGCTCTGTTTCATGCCATTGAACTTGAAGAAGAATTGGGCTGTTCAACTGCCGTACATCATATAGTGAGACTTGTTACGTGTGATCTAACCCAGGCTAGGGTCTAACCACGTATCAAAGAACTTAAATAGTTAAGTTCTTTGCCACGTATAGATCATTTTGAGGCTGATCAGTACAGAACACATCATGAGTTCACAGCTCATACACAACTCCCCTCACCTCCAGCACCTTCTACAGTCATTGGTCTTAAAGTGTATATTATAATCCCACCTGCCGATTCTTTGACAATTTCCCAGCATCAAATACTCTGCCAGAGTGGAATGTTATCTTGTAAATTTTGTAGATCTATTTCATTTCACATCTCGTCCGTGCCTTTTACATATCAAGACTCTATCGCTATCCCCTCCCCCCTTTCCTTTTTTTTCCAAGGAAAGAAAGAAAGTTGGAGTTTGTGAGTTTGAGTTTTACAGCTCGTCGGCACGTGAACTGCCACTTTGCGCCTTTCACAATTTTTGCGGTACTTTATTTGTTTAATATTTGGGAAGAAAGAGAGAAAGTGCATTGTAAACTGTTATTTCCAGCATTCGAGACATACGATACAGTGCCATTGCGTCCGTTGATGGATTTATGCTTCCAACGTAACATGGCTTATGTAACAATGCAATGCCAACTAAACTGGCCTCGGCGAGTATTCTGTACCCAGTTCACAAATAAATCGCTTTGTTGCAGGACAAACCGTGGGGCTTGAACGTCCTTTCCCACCCCGGATCTACGCTTTGATGAGGGCACCCGCGCATTAGCAATACTTGAGTTCTACATCTCAAGTGACAATAATCACGCATAGCACTGGCATACGATTGTTGTATTTTCTTTCTCACGGCTAATATTAACATGTGAGCATGCAAGTCAAGCGAGGCCTACATCACGTGTGTGCTTAACCCCTTGGAATACAACTCATCAAATCAGTTTGGGTTGGATCTTGATCGCCCGGCTGGAGTTGTTACCGGAACATCAAACAGTCGAGGCGATTGGAACATGAAAATATTGCAGCCTGAAGAGTCATTTCATTGGCAGAATATTTCATCATCATGCGAAAAAAAAACGAGGATATTTTCGTTCCTATTTCCAGTGGTAGACTGAGCCATGTTTTGAATTGTGACTGTTTGCGCACCTGGACGACGCAAGACTTAAGTTGAGGGGAAAGTTCCAACAGGAAAAGAATACGGAACGAAAACAAGGGAGAAAAAAAGGCTTGCCTATTCCAACCTCGAGCATTTAAGAAGGTCGGCCATTGGTTTATCAACACAGTCAACTCGTAAGATGTAAAACTCAACACTTAGCGGCGCGGAAGCTAATCAAACAAGCTCGAGTGCTCTCCTTCCTCCTAGTGTCATAACACGGGGATTGCATTGCTTCATGTGCGACCCTCCATTGCGTCCCGCTGCGTGTCGAATTTCAGGCTTTCCTTGAGAACTTCACACAAACATCTTCCTTAGCCTCTCGAGCTCAACGTGGCGGTTTGATGAAGCATTAATGATGAAAGCCGCATTGCTGCAGGAACCTACAGAGAATTTGAAGAGAAGAAAGATACACGACCCAGGGGGAGAGGAAGGTGTAAGCATTCCGTTCTATCCCCATAGTCTGGTCTCAACATCCATGTTTTCTCCTACAAAATTTGCCCAGGTGCAGTCAACACAGATAGTCGTCGTTGACGGAAAGTCATCCAATCCTGCACCTGTTCTCTCGGGAGTACCCAGGGTACCGTAATGGGCCCCTGACTATTCCTAGTTTATATTAACGATATGCCAAGTAAGATCTCTCCAGGCACTAAATTACGACTGTTTGCTGATGATAGCCTTCTTTATAGAATAATAAACTCAAAAGAAGATACGGAAATCCTACAGAAAGATCTAGACAGTCTACAAAAATGGGAGAGGGACTGGCGTATGGAATTCCACCCCAATAAATGCCAAGTCCTGAGAATTTCAAATAAAAACCACAACATCACCTCAGACTACTTTATACACGACGAAAAATTGAGCGAAACATATGAGGCTAAATATTTGGGTGTAACATTGGACAGAAAACTTACATGGAGCCAACATATTAATATCACATGTAACAAAGCAAACAGCATACTAGCATTTCTGAACAGGAACATCTCTAACTGCGATAGGAAAGTAAAAGAGAAATGCTATAACACCTTTGTGAGGCCCTCCCTAGAGTATGGCTGCAGTGTCTGGGACCCCCACTGTCGAATAAATATAGACCAACTGGAAAGGGTCCAGAGGAGAGCTGCCCGCTTTGTGACGAATGACTATACTAGAAGTAGTAGTGTAAACAAAATGATGAGAGACCTTCAGTGGACACCATTAGAAGAGAGGAGAGCAAAAAACAAAGTAAAAATATTTTATAAGGGCAGGGAAGGAAATATCCATATCCCACTGAACCACCTCAGCATTAATACCAGAGGCAACATAAGGAATAATATAAAATATAACATCCCAAGCTCACGGGTTAACAGCCATCTTTATTCTTTTTACCCTAGTGTCATCAGGATGTGGAACAACCTCCCGGCAGAAGTCCAAACACTACCGTCTGCAACGACTTTCGACAATGAATTAAAGAACATAATTATCCGTTGCAGCTACCATTGTAACTAAAGTGCGGGTTGTATTTCTGTGCACAATCTGGAAACCAAGAG
The DNA here is from genome assembly GCA_963931925.1 of Onchidella celtica. Taxonomy (NCBI): domain Eukaryota; kingdom Metazoa; phylum Mollusca; class Gastropoda; order Systellommatophora; family Onchidiidae; genus Onchidella; species Onchidella celtica. The sequence goes on from OZ007568.1 coordinate 79,057,294, forward strand.
ATATTTATACCAGAGTTATTATATACAAAAGATTTTACACAACTAAGATATTTTTAAATGGTCTTAACATCTATGAAGGTTTTTTACCCTGCTTTTAGCCTCAGAGGAGCGACGTTGAGTCGCATATAGTAGTGCAGTTGGGGGAATCGTCTTCTAGACGTGCCAACTATGAAAGAAGCAGAAGAAGAAGAAGAAGAATGCGAAACTCTGCCATGTGGATAGGAACAGACAAGAACGAGGTGGCCAATGTGTGATTGTCCTTCATGTAGAACTCCGAATATTTTAGTTCCCTTTCAATTTTTAAAATTTTTTTTTTACTTTTCCAAATTATTTAAGATTTCATCTGTCATTGGTTTTGTGCGAGTGCTCTAAAGCCGTGCATGATATCTAGAACTCTAATTATTTAAGGAATGTCTAAAAACACTTTAAAACGAACTGTGGGCACGGTGGCTGAATAGCTAGAGCGTTTGGCCCTGGTAGGAGAGATCCTGGGTTTAACTTCAGGGAGAAGTGGGGTCCAGGCCAGCTATTTTCTCATGGGGATTTTAATTTAAGACACTTTCTCGTCTCTAACATAGCTCAGTGCAATAAAGAGAGTTCAACGAGAAAATAATTTCATAAATGCGCTGTTGAGAGTTCTTTTCTGAACAGTAATTCAGTTGCATGATCCAGTTTTTCCATTCATTAGGAGAAAAATCCTGAGCTACTGAGACTGTGATTGTTGTGCTATGGCCTTGCTAAGCTGTGGACAGGTGATCAGTAGGTATGTTAACAACGTTTTGCCTTGTGGATGGACTCACAGCAAACCAAGTGGCTGTTTGCGTTTTGCTTTTAAAGATGTTTTGAATTTTTTTGAAATTCTGTATCGTTTTGTTGTTGTTGTTGTTGTTGTTGTTGTTGTTGTTGTTGTTGTTGTTGTTGTTGTATTGCCTGAGGAGTCAGTCCTTGTAGACCAGAAGTCTGTGTTGTTGTTTTTCTTTTTCATTTCTGATTTATTGTAACCTTTCTTTATTGTTTCATATGCTGGCATGTCGTCTTTTGAGTCTGCTCCATGCCCTGCTGCAACCTCACAGACTTTCTTTGGGTTTCTGAAATAACGGACGTGTGGGCTGCTGCCGCGAGACACTCAGATGGTCATGCCACGTCCACCAACCAAAGAACGGTGAGGCCAGGTTGAAAAAGGCCGAAGGGTCTGCCGTAGGCCACAGAATATTGTAACCATGATGTCACCTCTTACCATTTCCCGAGGCACAGAATACTCTGATGAACCAATCCCTCTTCCACTATATAGATACAAATCGCGCGTGTATAAATACGGTGAGTACTACTCTTTTTCGTTCAATTATGAAGGGGTGTGGTGCGAATTGTTGATATCGATGATAAGCGCACAAGACGAAGGACGGAATATGACGAACTGATTTGTCTCGGTGTCCTGTGTCTCGGCCATTTCCCAGAGAAGGGGAGATAAAACAACAGCAGACGAAAAAAATGAGAGAGTTATTGTTCGCAGGTTTGTGAAATGTGCAATTGCATGTAGTATTTTGCGAGAGAATTTCGAAATCTTTTCAAAAGAGGATAAAAAAACACGCCACCTCAGTTCTTGTTTGTTCTATCTTTGTTTTCTGAAAAACTGGAGATGTTTTAGTGTGTAGAAGAGGTATAAGAAATGCAACTCTCACACTTGCTTAAAATGCACCTATCAAGCTGATTCACAAAATTAATGTCCTTATTATCATACTTCTTCTTCTTCTTCTTCAGCGTTCCAAGTCATGCTTTTAGTTTAGTGCGGGCCAGGAACTGGGTAGTCAGGTGAAGGTCTGCCTCACTGCCCCATAGCTTGGTGATTATCATACTAAAACCGCAAACGTTTAACGCCGAATTCCTCAGTTATGCAAAAAAAGTGGAGTTGGAATAAATAAGAACTAAAATTGAAAATAATTATGTGGGTGAGTGAATTCATAATCAAAGAATGTCCGGTTATTGTTTTTTTCTCGGCACAGAGAAGTGGATAGGGGTTTCCTTAGAATGTCTATTGTAGACTTGCATGTCGGACATTCCATTTCATTGATTGCCTAGGAACTCTTTTGTTTATTATGCGACAGATGGCATTGCTGACCACGAGGAGGAGGGAGATGTACTGCACGAGACACAAAACGAGGGGCACGACTGGGGAATAAAGGGCTGAATTGGGCAGGAGGGAAAGAAATAGGAAAAATGATAATTATGGTCACAGTGATGGAGGCGATGATGTCGGTCGATTTCAGAGAGGAGTTACTATCGTCCGTAACTTTTTATTTAGAGACCATAAAGTACAGCAAGAGACCGTTTGCTTTGTATCGGTAAATTTTTCTTTCACACATGATGAAAATGCAGCAATGGCAAGAAAAGTGATGATGATGATGATGATGGTGATTGTTACTATTTGGCATACTATAATAATAGTTCGTCCATCAGGTATGATGATGACCTTAACAACACCAGAGGAATAAAGAACAGAAATTGTTGAGAATTTCAACACATGGACAATAAAGAGGACTAAAGGACACAGAGGACAGAATGGAAAGACTGTTCTTTCATGACTTATGGCTTCTCATGTGACTGATAAGTTCTATTTTTGCCCTGCAGACCCTTCCGCATAAATGACAAGAGTGCTCCGTTGGTTCAGTACCACTGGGCCTTTTCTTGCGCCGTTCTCTTTTTTTTGATAGCCTGCTGGACTCTGTCAGCTTCCCATGCTTTGCTGCCTCTGGTAAGGGCCGCCCTCCAATTTGCACGATCAAGCGAGAGCTTTTCCCACTCACTCACATCAATGGCAAAGGCCTTCAGTGATTGCTTGAGAGTGTCTTTGTAACGTCTCTTTGGGGCCCCAACATTCCTCGTTCCATTGGAGAGCTCAGAGAAGAAGATTTGCTTAGGGAGTCTGGAGTCGGGCATTCTGACAACATGTCCTGCCCAACGTAGCTGAATTTTTTTTCAGGTGGCAGAAGATGCTCAATTCCTTGGCACGATTGAGGACCTCAGTGTCTGGAATTTTATCACGCCATTTGATCCTTAGGATCTTTCTAAGGCAGGCCAGATGAAAGTGATTTAGCTTTCTGGCATGCGATTGGTACACTGTCCAGGTTTCAGCCCCATAGAGTAGGGTGGGAAGGACCACAGCATTGTACACTTTCAGCTTAGTGTCTGTGCGAATGCCGGCAACATCCCATACTCTCTTTCGAAGCCTGCCAAATGCAGAGCTGGCTTTGCTGATTCTTGAGAGAATTTCAGTATCAACACGAGCCGCGGAAGACAGTGTACTGCCAAGATAGGTGAAGTTCTCCGACACCTTCAGAAGACTGTCATGGACTTTGATATTTGGGGTCACAGGATACTTGTCGTCTGGAGTAGGCTGATGGAGCACTTCCGTCTTCTTTGTGCTTATTGTGAGGCCAAAGTTGTCACAGGCACTAGAGAACTTATCAATACAGTTTTGCATGCTATCCTCATCGTGTGCCAGAAGTGCACAATCATCAGCAAATAGTAGGTCACAGACTTGAGTACTTTTGGTTTTGGTTTTTGCCTGAAGTCTCCTGAGGTTGAATAGACTGCCATCAGTTCGGTACTTGATGCTTACCCCTTGAGGAGGAGAGCTAAAGGCTTCTTGTAGCATTGCAGAGAACATGATGCTGAACAGAGTTGGGGCTAAGACACAACCCTGTTTTACCCCATTTGTGACAGCAAAGGGCTCTGAAACACTGCCGTTGCTTTTGACTGCAGCTTGCATGCCATCATGAAACTGGCGCACTATTGTGATGAATTTGGGTGGACACTCAAACTTCGCCAAGATTTTCCAGAGGCCTTCACGACACACTGTGTCAAATGCTTTTGTGAGGTCCACAAATGTGATATACAGCGCTTTATTTTGTTCCATGCATTTTTCCTGAATCTGTCTGGCAGCAAAAATCATATCCGCCGTTCCCCTCTCTTTACCAAAGCCACATTGGCTCTCGGGAAGCAAGTCATTTGACGAGAGGTGATCAAGAAGGCGATTCAGAAGCATTCTTGCCAATATTTTGCCAGCAATTGAAAGTAGAGAGATTCCCCGATGGTTGTCACAGACTTGGCTGTCCCCTTTGTTTTTGTACAGATGGATGATTGAAGCATCTTTGAAGTCCTGTGGCAGCTTCCCTGCTTTCAACATATGATTGAACAACTCGGTCAACCTTTCAATAAGCTTTTCTCCACCGAAGGCATACACCTCAGCAGGAATTGAATCCACGCCTGGTGATTTGTTAAAGGACATCTGATTTGTGGCAGTTCGGGTCTCATTTGCTGTGAATGGCTTGGCAAGAGCTGCATTAATAGGAGTCTGAGGGAGGCGGTCAATGGACTCAGTATTTATATTTGATGGCCGATTTAGCACACCTCCGAAATGTTCTGCCCAACGCTGAATTATGGCATTCAATTCAACAATGCGTGTTGAACCATCTGACGCAAGAAGTGGCGTAGTGCCAGAGCGGGATGGTCCAAACACAGCTCGGAGGCTCTCAAAGAATTTTCTAGTGTTGTTTGTGTCGGCATATTTCTGAGTTTCTCTTACTCGCTCTTCAAGCCAGTCATTTTTCATTTTCCTCAGCTTCTTCTGGAGTACACCCTTACATGCACGCAGTGCATCAGCTTTTGCTGTGGAAGAGGGGTCACTGCAGTGAGCTTGGATGAGACTATTTTTTTCTTTGATGAGCGCTTTGATTTCATTATCATTATCATTGAACCAGTCCTGGTGCTTGCGGACAGGAAAACCAACTGTGCTGCTGGCGCAAGAGTGTACAGTCGTATTTAGGTCAGTCCAGCTCTGTTCAATGTTCTCAGGGTCAAAAGTCACGCAATCCAATTTTGAGGAGAGTTCTGATGAGAGCTCGCTCTGTTTCTCAGCTGAGCAGAGTTTTGAAACATTTAGGCGTTTAGGTGGCGCTTTCCCTTGAGGACGTCTATTGCGCCTCAATGTTAGTCTGAGCTTGCAAACAATGAGTCTGTGGTCAGTTCCACACTCGGCACCACACATCGCCTTTGTTACAAGGACATCCTTTCTGTCAGTCTTCCTCACAATGACATAGTCTATGAGATGCCAATGCTTTGAGCGGGGATGCATCCATGACGTTCTGTTTCTCACGGGGAGACTAACATTTGTGTTGGTAATGAACAGGCCAAATTCAGCGCACAAAGTAAGTAAGCGCAAACCATTGTTATTGCATGAACCAACTCCATGAGGGCCCAAAACATTTGGCCACGCTGAGATTTCGGAGCCAACCCTAGCATTGAAGTCCCCCAAGAGAATCAGCTTATCAGCTGCCGGGACAGAGCATATGACAGATTCTAGATCAGAATAGAACTTGTCTTTGGCTTCATCTGGGTTTGTCATGGTGGGCGCATATGCGCTAATGAGGGTGGCTGACTGGCTTTTCCCAACTGGGATCCTGAGTGTCATTAGCCTGTCATTTATTTCAATTGGCATGGACTGCAAGTTTCTGACAAGGTCATTTTTAATTACAAACCCAACACCATGCTGTCTCGGTTCGACTGCACCCTTGCCTTTCCAGAAGAAGGTGTATCCACCACTGAGCTCTTTGAGTTGGCCACTATCAGGGAGTCTGGTCTCACTGAGTGCCACTATGTCCAGGTTGTACCTGCTGAGCTCAATGGCAATAAGTGCAGTGCGTCTTTCCGGGTTGTTTGAGTTGTCCTGTAGTGTGCGTATATTCCAGGCTCCTAGCCTGAGTAAGCTGAATTTCTTTTTGTTTCGACCGCAAAAAGGGATCCCCACTGGTCGCGGTATACCAGTCAGGGTGATGTGAAGTGGGCTTTCTTTAGGGCACCTTTTCTAGCCCCTTCCTCAGTTGAGGTGAGCAGTGCTATCCTTAAATAAGGCTGCTCAGCTACTGTGGGTGCTGCCTCCCCACGCCTCCACTTCAATCGACGATGAAGCGACCATAGCCCACAGCCACCAACGTGTAGGTCTGTGCTAACAGCTTCCAGTCTATCCAAACCTGCTGCCACCGCACTCGCCCATCGCCGTTGGAATTTTGAGAGGAAAGAAGACGAGACAAAGATGAAAGAAGACGAGCTGAGTGTTAAGACTGGCGCAAAGAATTTGTTTTTAGTGAGAAAGAGCTGCGCTAACATCAGACTCACTCTCTCGCCTGGACACAACTTATCCAAGTGGCAAGACAGGGTCAAGACGACTGGAAATGTATCCAGGTGCAGGAGGATGCCAGAGGGACAGTCATATTGCCTGACCGGCTGCCTGTAGGCTACTCCACAGCCTCGCAGTCCCAACTGACTAGGGTGAAAGACCCAAACCAAAGAACACCAATACTGGTGGATGCTCTGTGTCATGATATCCAGGCCAGAGTGACGGTATATTGCCATCTGCCCTATCAATCAACCACTGGCCTGCTGCCGCCAGCTTCGAAGCTGCGTCCGGGAAGTTTGCTCAATTCTTCGTCTGTGATTTAGGCAAACAAGCCTATGACCACACCGCTACCGGCATACTATTATATATGTATTTGGCATACTGTGGTAACATCATATCTGGCATGCATCTAAGGGAAATAAACATTCTAAAATCACGAATCAACAGTGATGATGATGATGATGATGATGATGATGATGATGATGAAGAGTTGATGATGTCAAAGTAGATGAAAAGGAGAGAAGGGATTGGGGAAAGCTGGATGGACTCACGACTAAAGCAATGTATATTTTAATAACACCACCAAAGACAAAATCACAACACACCTCACTATGGCTTTCCTTCTGGCATCCCAGGGGCAGCTAACTTGTACTTGATTCAACCTACCGCAACCGGAAATGCCCAGTTTCTTACCTCTTTTTTTTTTCTCCCTTGAATCATTATTATTTTCTGTCCAACCCTCACATAAAAATAACGTCCAGGAATACGCACGGCAGTTATTATTTATCTATTATTTTTTCCGGGCCACCAAGGCAGCTCAGAGAGTCCTTTCATCCTGAACCAGTGATATCCCACAGAACTGTACCCCCCGGGTGTGTCTGTATATCATGAATGGGAGAATTGCTTGTTTTGCTATGGGTGTCATCCCAGATGCATGTCTATTATCACTGGTTTTTAAGTTTTCCTTTATGAAGAGATTATAATGCCATATGACTGTACAATACTGGAGTTTGCAGATCTATCGTAAACTGTCCGCCTTCTTGGTTTATTTGGCTAAAGGCGCTGGGGAAAATAGAAGTACGGTATCTTTGTTCAGTTCTTTAAATTCAAAGGCGAACATGTCGGCCCGAGTTCGGCTATTGAACTGCCTTTACAAGTATATTATTTATAAGTTGTTATTTGTGTTCTATTCATAAATTTCTTATGATAAAAAAAAGGTCTAGGCCCCTAATTATGTCATAACTAGCTGAGAGATTGTTTCCTCATTAGAATGGACCATACTATAATGGAGTAAAGGGTGGACATGTAAGCACTTTAAACTCGGTGGCTATGTGACAAATAATTATGGAACTTTCTGTGTTGCCTCCATTTTTTACCATAACGTCAGGATCATTCCAAACTTGCCTAAGTCATGTTTTGGCGCTTTTTGAAAATCACAGCAAACTGTTTACATCGAATACAGTGGTACCGTAGCTGTTGTTGGGGGAAGGCGGGGGGTGTAGTATTTTACATAGAAGACTGTAGCTGAACAGTGAACACAACTCTGTATTTTCTCTGTTGGCTTTGTCATTAGTCTAAGGCTCCCTAACAATAGTCTAAAATGGTGGTTTAGGTGGATGTGGGGTTTAGTTTATAAACTCCCGTGTCAACGAAACAAAACAATGTAACTGTTGAACGCCACAGCATGATTGTCTGATTGAGATGAGCATTTCATCTCAAAACACACAAAAAATGGCTTAGGCAAGTATGGAATGACTGTGACAATAAATTACATGGACGCATCCATTTTTGGACAAATATAATATTGTTTTGTATTTACAATATTTTTGACCATAAAAAAGAGACGCAATTTCGTCTTGTAGAATGGAAAAGTAAGATCGGAAATTTCGTTCTGCACCCCTCCATACAAACTTCGGAAAATCAACTTTAAATATCATATTGTGTGCTTTTACTCTGAGTCAGTGGTCCAGCTAGTTTATCTAATTGATAGTACTTGCAGCAGCTCTATAAATTCAAAGGCGTAGGTCTACAAGGAGGTCAAGCTATAAATTTATAAATAAGTGCATTAACAAACACATTCATTTATGAGTTGCTGGGCTACTGATGAAAACGCATTGTCACGAATAGCTGAAAGGTTAATTCTGCAGCAGGAATTATGTGTGTCTGTGGTTGTTATTTTGTGTGGAGTTGTAATTGTTGTAGTCTAAGGATTTTCGTGTGATTTTGCCCTTGCTGCAGACGAGTGTTAATTTATTAGTACATCCAATAAATCAGACAGATGACAGCAGCAAACAAAACAAAAAAATAGGTATTTCATAGGTTCTCATAGAAATTAATTTTGTTTTACAATTTACATTACTTTTAGAATCTTTTCAGTTTCAGATTTTATATATGCATTATTTGTATTCACTAAATTTTTAGAATGTATTGTTTCTTTTCTTTTTTCACTTACTACTAACACAGGAGTGTGGAAATACAACTTTTTATTTAGTTATTTTTGCACATTTCAGCAAATTTTATTAACACGTTGAAGTTCCGCCACAACTGACGAGGCTGTTCCAAACATTCCCGAGAGATTTGTCTACACCGTCTCTGCCAAAGCTTTCCCTTCCAGTACAAAAGAAATAGTTTTGGTTAACACAGAAAATGATGCGTTGCAGTGTGGACAGATTGGAGAAACCGCTCTTGTGGCAAGTCAGACGTGAAATTGCAGCTCTTACCAAGTTGGAGTGAAAATAAGTGCGAGAAATTTCTGCCGGATATGTGGTGCACGGCAGTGTTTCTTAAGCACTTTTGGGGGGGGGGGGGGGGGGGGACTTTTATTATTTTTTTTGAACTTTTTTTTTTTTTTGGTCTTGCCCCCACCTAATAGCACTAGCATAATTATCAACTGGGAACCACCTCGTCTTCAGAGCTGTAGCATTAATTAACACTACGTGTTTTTAATTGCAAATGGAACCAACATTAAAATTTATGCTGAAAAAAAAATTAAGGACTCTGATAAAAGTTAGTGAACATTACAGGACAGAATCAGAAACAAATAAAATGAGGTCAGCCTGCGCCCCCGTGTCCACATTTTGAGAGTCCCTGGTACAGAAAATGACTTTAACATGCAGAAAAAATGGTTCAAGGACTATTTTTCTGAATGTGCTCTGTGGTTGCAGTTTTGTTGACTTAACTGTCGTTCCCGTAACTTTGTCAAGATTACCAAGGAGTTTACGGTCATTCAAGTTTGGTTGGGGGGTGTGGGGGGTGGGGTTGGGGGGGGGAAGAGGGGGAGGCGTGACTGCTGTACTGCTGTGAAACAAACATTTTCGTTAACCAAAGGGGGAACTGGAATTTGTTTGCCTGAATAGAATAGGGAAGATGTATTAACTACTTGTGGCTCGGATGATAGAGTTTTAATCTGCTTTATGCAGTTTCCAACCCTTTAACTTTTTACGCACTTTCAAACATTCTAGTTCTACGGGAAAAACAGTCACAAAATTACTCACATACACACTCGCATACAAATACCACATAGTAAATTTTGAAATATTGTATATCATAGGATATTTTCCATATTGTTGTATGTGCATTTTTTTGCTTTTGCGAGAAAATGAGGACAGAAAGTTTGAAGAGTTGTGTAAATTCAGGGTTTTGTTCAATACGCTTCAAAATCGAAACTTGAATAAAAATGCCCACGGAAAAATCACCCATATAACACTTAGATCTAGATATATACATAATAAAATTAGGAGTGAGAGAACCACTTTCATGACGGAACCTCAAATTCGGCAAAATGTTGCATGCAACAATATGGCACATATGGTATTATATACGTGAACACTGGAAAATATAGTTATTTGCAGTAATAGGAGATTATGGGCTGCCCTACACTGCCAGCTCTGACGCAACTTTAGGCTGTTGTAAATTAATAAACATCAGTGAACAGTAAAGTTTATTTACAAACGGACACGCGTGAACTAACCTATTTAGTTGTAGCTGTCGTTCCATGCCAGTAATCTGTTCACCAACACAAATCTGGATGCTTCATCAGTACAATAATACCGGATCTACATTTTTTGGGACACTGAAGCTTGAACTGCTATAGGACCCGATCAACATTTTTTGGGACACTGAAGCTTGAACTGCTATGGGACCCGATCTACATTTTTTGGGACCCTGAAGCTTGAACTGCTATGGGACCCGATCTACATTTTTTGGGACACTGAAGCTTGAACTGCTATGGGACCCGATCTACATTTTTTGGGGTCCTGAAGCTTGAACTGCTATGGGACCCCTTCGCAACCGACAACAATAGGGCAACATCCAACATTCACTCTTTGAAAAAAGAATTTCTTCAGGGTCCATCCGGGATTATGGGCCCTGGAGCTTAAGCTTCATTAACCCTCTGGCGCTCAACGTGTACCATATTTGCAATCCGTAACATAACCTGGTATTCAATGTTTGTTGTTGTTAATTTAATTATTTAACAAAAAAAAAACAACAGCAACAAAACAAAACAACTTAGATTGACCAACAAAGAAGTTTTCATGATTAATATTGATATTTTGTATTTAATCGACTAGTTTCAAAAAGCCTCCTCTGTGTTCAGAAGTTCTGGATAAGGAAGTCCATATCTGGGCGTTAGTGGGTTAATTTCATAGTAGAACCGCCACTGCCCATTATTATCATAGAAGTTATAACTAAGTCTCTCAGATCACTCGTTGAATAATCATTTTCTCTTTTGGCGGCCCGAAGACTCGCAAATCATTGGCTCAAAAACCTTAGAGAAATACAAAATACAAGACACTGATTCTGAACATTTCTTAAGAAACGCCTGAAAACTCACTTTTTAATTGAGGCAACGCAACCACAGCTGTTTCTGGTCGTTGTCACATGTTTAGTGTGTTCTTGGTATAACTGGTGCACTGAACTTATGACGGTAAAAAGAGTTTACAGCTTGCGAGTGGCGGGATGAAGCGCCAAATAAATGTTACTTATTATTATTATTATTGCTACTGTTAAATTATGGTTATTATTATTATTACTATTATTATTACTACTATTATCATTATTAGAAAAGCTTCAAGAGTTGCAGTTCTTATTTTAGCCTGGACAAGTTAATAGAAACGCACACCATGACAATCGTAACAAAATTAATCAATTAACTAATTAATATATAAATAAATAAACACACAAGAAATATCAACGAGGAGAAGTAATAACAATGGAGTTTTCCTAGGAATAACAAAATAACGGTATGGACAAAAACATGAACAGTACAATAACAATATTAAAGTAAAAGCACGTAAAGGAAGTCTCTGTCTATATACACAGACACGGGCTAGACACAACACGCTGACTCGCACAGGTAACTGGTAGACGAGAATATCTCACCCAATACGTAATCGCTCCCCGATCAGAAGATGAAGAGGACGATTTTGAAGAATAGATAAAATTTGACAGCAAAAATTCTAGTTGCATGTTTTATTAGGCTGAGACAGATTCTTTGAAATGCAAATATTGATACGTCAATGGGACATGTTGTTCTTAACCCACTAAGGCCCAGATTTGGACTTTCTTATCCAGAACTTCTGTAACAGAGAAGGCTTTTTGAAACTAGTCGAATAAATGCAAAATATCAATATTAATCATGAAAACTTTGTTGGTCAATCTGAAGTTGTTCTGTTTTTTTTTGTTTTTAACTTAAATAACAACAACAAACATTGGATACTAGGTTATGTTACGTATTGCAATTATTGTACATGCTGGACGCTAGAGGGTTAAATTGTGTTATTTTTTTGTTTCCGACATATCAAAAAAAAAAAATCAAGTTTCGTAATAAAAAATGTGCCGGGGGGGGGGGGGGGGATTCACACAGTAGCCTACGTAGGCTGGGAGGAGGAAGGGGGGGGGGGGAATTGCCCTCAGGGTAGGAAAAGCGTGCGCGATAGGGGAAGGGGGTTTTATAATATAATATGGCGTTTGTACGCTATTCAGTTACGGTAATGAATCCATTAAAACAGGTTGTGTTGTAGGATTTCATAAACATCAAACAAAGTAGGTTATTGTTTCTAATGAAACAGCCAAATATCCGGCCAAAATGCCATTTAAAGCCAGAGGTTTGAACAGTGTACAAGTGGGAAAGAGGTTAACAAACTGCCAAAATGTAGCGTACGTACTTCATAGATGGCCCCTGAGGCTAAGACTCTTGAAGAAAAAAATTTTTGAATGTAAAAATATATTGCATATTATGAATTTTAGCCAATCATAACGCAAGTCCATAGATGCGTCTTCAGCAACGGTTCACCCATTTCTTTGCAACAAAATCCATTTAAAAACAACGACCGAGTAATCAATGCAATTCAATGCCTCCATCACCTGTGTGTTCAACATCGCGCTCCTTAACAACTGCTCGCATGTTTCCTATAAAAATATATCTAAGTGAAACATAATATTTCCAATATTTAAGTTTCTTTTTTTTTAAGGCTCGTTCTTTGCTCTCTCCTGCTAATACGAGTTTCTCCTGCCGAGACTGGGTGGCATTTTACTTATCTATCAAGAATGACCGAGTCTGTTTACACGAAGATTTCCATTAAACGCATTTCACCATGGCATGGAATAAAAACTGTCGATCATAACTTTGAAAGAATATTCGCTCCAAAGCACATGGAAGTTAAAACGCAGGTGCAAATCAAGTTTTAACTTTATTTTTGTTTATCCGTTACCGCAAAACTTCGGTCATTTCCAGCTCGCGGAATTCAATTACCATACAGGATTTTCTTTACTAGCTGATGGTTACTGCATACCAAGTTCCTTCTTGTCCTGATATTTTATTAAGTTTATTTCTACATGCCTGGGACCGGGGACAAATAAGCGGGGAAAGATGAACATTGCAGACACTGTATACGAAAAGACAACATAAAAGCTTGTAAACACAAAACACCGGGCTTCATCGCAAAGGCATTAGACTAAGGGGGGATAACTCTTCACGGTTTTGCGCAACGACAACATGTTTTGCTTCGGCTGATGTTCCGACACGCGATAGTCTTGTAATTAGCAAGTGCTAAACGCTACTTCATCCCTGGATTTCTTCTATTTTCGCTGAGGCGAATCGCTCACATCCACAGCGCCGGGTACCCATCAAAAGCTCCCCTGCTGTAAAACGCCGAACCACGAGGGTCTGTAGATCTACTTTCCCAGCGCTGTGTAAACTTCCATTGTTTTTCTTACCGCCGACGGTTTGCGAACGTTAAAAGTGGGTGTGCGCTGACGTTTTTTGGAAGCCAGGAGGACCCTCTCATTGGCCATAACGGCGTAGGAATACCATTGCATAACGACTCGAGGACCAGGAAATAGATCTCCTCGGAAAATTAGCCCCTGTCATGCTGGCAGGGTGTCCACGGGTGTATATTTTCTGACCAAACCGCGAGTCTCTGCCAGTGGCGGTGTGGAGGTGATCTAAGCACGATACCAAGGACCGTACGTCCAACCGGGTGAAAGGTCAAACCTTCCCCATGATTGCAATCTTCACGCAACTGTGTGTGGTCGTTAGTAACGCGGAATACCCGGAGCTCACAGGCAGTTTGGGTACAGAGCACTGGCTGCGTTACAGGGAAATCCAATTCAAATACAAAATCATTCATCCTAAAAAGATGAAAATCACCCTATCATCCTTAAGGAATACTCACTTTCACAGAACGTGGTACACACATCTAAAGCACATTACAAACACTTAACTTATTAACGGGCTTATAACAAGAAGTAACATGACACAGAACTTTAACAAAGTATGGCACACATCTTCTTCTTCTTCTTCTTCTCATGGAGTTGATTCGTCTATTTAATCTGACGATTCCTCAACTGCACCATGTGCGACTCGACGCCCCTGCTCTGAGGCTAAAACAGGCTAAAACAGCATATATTAAGACCACTTAAAATATATCGTTGTGTAATTTCTTTGTATATGTATATCTCTGGTTAAAAATATCTCCTGGTACCTAGATTGTGCACAGAAATAGACCCACACTTTAAATACAATGGTAGCTGCAACGGATAATTATGTTCTTCAATTCATTGCCAAAAGCCGTTGCAGACGATATTTTTTGGACTTCTGCCGGGAGGTTGTTCCACATCCTGATGACACTAGGGTAAAAAGAGTAAAGATGGCTGTTAATCCGTGAGTTGGGGATGTTATATTTTATGTTATTCTTTCTGTTGCCTCTGGTGTTAATGCTGAGGTGGTTCCGTGGGATATCGGTATTTCCTTCCCTGCCCTTATAAAATAGTTTTACTTTGTTTTTTGCTCTTCTTTCTTCTAGTGGTGTCCACTCGAGGTCTCTCATCATTGTATTGACACTACTGCTTCTAGCATAATCATTTGTCACAAAGCGAGCAGCTCTCCTCTGGACCCTTTCCAGTTGTTCTATGTTTATTCGACAGTGGGGGTCCCAGACACTGCAGCCATACTCTAGGGAGGGCCTCACGAAGGTGTTATAGCATTTTTCTTTTACTTTCCCATCACAGTTAGAGATGTTCCTTTTCAGAAATGCTAGTATACTGTTTGCTTTGTTGCATGTGCTATTAATATGTTGGTTCCATGTAAGTTTTCTGTCTAATGTAATTCCTAAATATTTAGCCTCATCTGTTTCACTCAATTTCTCGCCATGTATAAAGTAGTCCGAGGTGATGTTGCGATGTTTATTTGAAATTCTCAGGACTTGGCATTTATTGGGGTGGAATTCCATACGCCAGTCCCTCTCCCATTCTTGTAGACTGTCCAAATCTTTCTGTAAAATTTCCGTATCTTCTTTTGAATTTATTGATCTATAGAGGAGGCTATCATCGGCGAACAGTCGTAATTTAGTGCCTGGAGAGATCTTACTCGGCATATCGTTAATGTAAACTAAAAATAGCAAGGGGCCCATTACAGTACCCTGAGGTACTCCCGAGAGAACAGGTGCAGGATTGGATGACTTTCCGTCAACGACTACTATTTGTGTTCTGTTTTCTAAAAAAGACTTAATCCACTTCAAAGTACTGTTTCTAACTCCATAATGGTTTAGTTTAGTCAAAAGGCTAGCATGGTGCACTTTATCGAAGGCCTTACTGAAATCTAGTAAAATGGTGTCCGTCTGCCTGGTATTATTCAAGTTATTAACAAAATCGTTGCAAGTTGTGATCAGCTGTGACTCACACGACCTGTATTTTCTAAAACCATGCTGTACATGTGTTAAAACCGAGTGTCTCTCGAGATGCTTCATGATGCTGGTGTGCAAAATATGCTCTAAAAGCTTACAAGATATTGATGTCAGGGAGACTGGTCTATAATTTTCAGGACTAGCCTTATTTCCTTTCTTAAAAATGGGTACAACATTTGCTTTTTTCCAGTCTTCCGGTATTTTTCCTTGTTCGATTGAAGCTCTAAACAGCAAAGTGTAAACGGGGCCAATTTCCTTGGCACAAAGTTTCAGTAATTTGGCGGTAATTCCATCAGGCCCTGTAGCTTTATTTTCATTAAGGTTTTCCAAAAGTTTCAGTACTCCATTTTCTGTAACAAATATTTCATCCATATCCGGCAGTTTGGCACCACTCAGCTCTCCCGGGTAGACACCCCCTGGGTCAGAAAAGACCTTACAAAATTGAGTATTTAAAATATTGGCTCTTTTTTGGGCATCTTGCTGTGGGTGTCCTCTCTCATCGTTCAGTGCCGCTACTCCAAAGTTTTCTTTGTTTTTACTTTTCACATATCTCCATAGTTTTTGGCTGTTATCACTTGTATCACTTATCATGTCATGGACATAATTATTATGAGCTTTCCGGCATTCTTTCTGGGTCAATCTTTTGATTTCTAGATATTTTTTTTTTTACTCGTTTGGAGTTGCACTGTTTCATTTTTTTGAACCATTTATATTTTTTCCGGACTAATCGTTTCGTTAAAGTATTTATCCAGGGTTGATGAATTTTCGTGGATGACATTTTTGTTGTAACATTTTCCATGATCGTATTCAGGTTTAACGATACAGCCCCAAGGTTTGTTTACGTCTGTTTTTGAAGAGTGGTATTTCATGAAAAAACTGCCAAAAGTTGCTGCCTCTCTTTTCAGTATATTTTCGTCTGTCTGATTCCATAGGTAAATCTGTCGCCTAATAGGTCTTTTTATAAAGGGTTTCAGTTCTGAATCGATTTGAACTATGTCATGGTCCCCTAGGCCAGGGAGAATTTTGAGCTCTCTTGTAAGGTTAGGGAAATTAGTAAAGAATAGGTCTAACAGTGCATCTCCTCGAGTGGTTTCTTTTACTGCTTGCTCTAGGCCCATGTCCGCAATGCTATCTAAAAATAAGTCATTTATTTCTCTTAAATTTTGGCAACTCTTCACATTTCCTTCTTCCCAGTTTATGTCAGACAAATTGAAGTCTCCTCCTATCCAGATGGTAGCCTTTTTGTTCTTTTGGTAGGCACTGAGAAGTTCATCACAGATGTTCTTACTAGTTTCCAGGTCACTACTAGGGGGTCGATAGACTGCACCCACGACGAGAGGAGGCTTACCCTTCACGCTAATCTTACAGAAGACAGTTTCTCCTGCTTCCCTACTGGGTATTTTTTCACTGACTAAATTTTTCTTCACTGCTATCAAGACCCCACCTCCCCTTCTCTTCTTCCTATCATTTCTGTAGATTTCGTAATCATCGCTGATTGAAATTTCACTGGTTTTTATATTTTCATTTAGCCATGTTTCTGTTCCGATGATTACATCAGATTTAGTTTCATTCAAGAATGAGCTCAGTTCTTCTTTCTTGTTCCAAATGCTCTGAAAATTTATAACCTGGGTTCTAAACATAGTTTTCTCTTTGGCTGGCTCTTTTTTCTTGGATTTGGGGTGAGGAGTTGACGAACATTTTGGTTCAAAAATTGATATTTCAGTGTTACTTTTATTCATATTCATATCCAAATGTTGTAAGATATCAAAACTATTGTGGGATCTTGATCTACTTCTATCTAGATCTAAGTTTAATTGAAAATCAGTGAACAAGCTGGAACTAAAATTTGGCATGCCACACTGGACACATTCCCATGCGGCACTGCTGTTGCCCAGTACTTCATACATTACTGAGTTTATTCCCATACAGTCGATGTGGTACCAGCAGTCACAACTATCACATGCAATGGCCCTCGTTTTCCAGGTACATTTTTTAAGGCAAACGGGGCAAGGGGGGAATCTGGTCTGGGGTCCAGGGTTGAGCTCTACGTCACCCGACAATGACAGTAGTAAAAACATTACTAAAGAGATATTCATTTTATTTGAAGGACTAGTTAACTTAAATTTCGAACTGGTTCTAGATCTATTTCTCCTTTTCTGTCCGAGGACAGACCATGTGTTTATTAATGAGGTCATGAATTTAGGCGAGTTGACAACACTAAATTTCCAGTTGTTATAATTAGCCTCATGTTTAGATCTAGATCTAATATTCCATCTACATCCAAGTGAATACAATTCTGATCTATATACTAAAACAATGAATAATCCTATCAACATTAGGAGGAGAAATCTCACTGTCTCCCTCTCGATAATGACACAAGATGTGGACTTCCCATCGGCACAAGCAGTCGCCATTTTGGAAATTTTTCAATCCACCCTTACCTTCCAGCTATAATCACAAATCTGGTACCAAGAGATTAAAAATTTAATCAAATCACTTTCACTTTCACTTCCAGTTCATATAAAATACAGTGAAAACACTGTTGGTATGATATAAGTATTAAAAATTTGGTAAATTCATCAAAAAGGGGGTGTAAATAAGGAGCTCTCAGAACAAGCGTGCGTCTCCTCGACCGGAAGTGCACATCTAGCTATAGTGTCTTGTTGGGGCGAATTGCGAACAACAAAAACGATCTTCTGTATTAACTTCAAATTTATAAAGTGTATCCAAGATCTATGTAAAGCTATCTCCATGTTTTCTGATGTTTGGTTCCCTGCGATTTCAAATAGGGAAGGATATAATAGTGGAATTCCTACGGCACCGGCAATTTCCAGACAGTTCTCATTGAGTCAAATAAAGCTAGTGCCACACCGAGTCAAGGGGTTTAAGCTCTTTATTTTAGGAGTTTCGCTGCCCTTGGCATTTACAACTCACTTTTCTTCTTTTTATTTTCTTGTTGTGCCAGGGATTCGTTTTTTAGAATTTTGCCCGGGCAGCGGCCTTCATCGGCCTGCACTTTTCGATGTCCAACTGCCAAGGTATCCGTAACGTGCGCAATGTGCACGCGGGCCCTCCGAATTTTTCGTCCTTATCCGACAAGACTAGGTGCTCGATCCTACCTACCATAGGATCAGGGACAGAAAAATATGAGAAAAATCCCAAACTTCCAACATGCCTGCACCGACCGAGATTTGAACCCGGTACCTTCAGCATGAGAGGCGAGCACCTTGTCTCTAGACCACCGTGTCCCCTGCACTGAGTCAAATCTGTGTTGTGTCTGTGTTGACTCAGTGCGTGAGGTCTGTCTCTCCGCCAGCTGACTCGAGACAGTTTTGTCGGGCACAAACTCTCGGGGTGGATTTCCTTCAGTCTCGCCAGCGCTTGAGGTCCCGTTATCTCCATGGCGTTGTTATAAGTACGTACGTACCCCAAGCGTTTTGCACTAGGGGCGCGAACATATATGTACCTATCCCTAATCCCGTCCTTATCCTCAACCCTAAATCTTATCGAATCCCTAACCCTGCCCTTTACCTTTTCAACAAAAAAAAAAAAAAAACAGGAGGAAAACAAAGAGAAAATCTGAAAGAATAATAAGGTTGTTGTTAAGAGTATTTCAGGAGGAGCTCTGTAGCTCTGGAGGCACTAAAGGTATTAAAATACGTACCCCAAGCGCAAAAGTCACGGGGGGTGGCGTACGTACTTGTAACAACATTCTAACTCCACAGTTCACATCTCACATTAAAACTGAGACGAAACAGTCTTGACTCAGTACACCACCAGCCTTACAGTCAATGTGTGGCCCAGCCTAACGTTCGGGAACGCGCCGTAACGTAGTAATCAAACAGTCATAAAGTACCACGTCATAATGCGTGTCCCGAACGTTACGTTCGGCCGTCAGATGTCTATTGGCGACCAGCTCGTGAGGAAGACCAAAGTTTAACAACCGTTTTGGCATCTTTGACACCTGATGACATCTACTGACATTCAATGTCATCTATGACATTAGTGACTAATAGTTGTTTTCAACCAGTGGCAACTCACTGACTGATTTCATCTCAAGTAAAGTTCGCAACTTGTTCCACATCAACAACGAAACTTATCCTGATTTTTACTTGGAAAGAAATGGAGTTGCTTTCGTTCAAATTTGGAGTCTGTGGTATTTTCAGACAGGGATGGGGGTCATCTGGAATCTGCCAAAGTTAATATTTCGATCATTCCTTTGTGAAGTTAACAGTTGATCTCATTTTGTGTCAGCTACATACAAACTACAATGCGAAACTGTCTGGGAGTGTGGCTGAATTT